>JAQMYL010000003.1:26898763-26912878 GCA_030014365.1 Clarias pachynema | reverse complement strand
CTGCGATGGATTGGCACCCTGTCCAGGGTGTACCCTGCCTCGTGCCCTAAGCTTCCTGGGATAGGCTCCAGGCCACCCGCGACCCTGGGATAAAGCGGTATAAAAGATGAATGAATGAATGAATGAAAAAAAAACTCCCATATAATATTCAGAAACAGTTTAAAAATTAATAAAGAAAACAACAACAACAGCAGCAACAACATACCCCACCTCAGGCTAAAACCACTGGAGACGATGAGAGGAACGAGTGGAGAGGAATTTCCCTCCATTTTTCAGCTAATTGTCTCTCTCTCTCGGATCCATGTGTGGCCGACTGTAAATTAATTACAGGACAGTATTATTTTTTTTTTTTTACTTTAAATTAGTTTACACTTAATTAGAGCTTCTATTTGATCACCCTTTTTAATTAGCAGCTATTTCCCAGGAGCGTCCACGGCTCTGTAGTTTGGAGAACGTCTGAAAGGAAATGGAACGGATTATCGGAGTCGGGACGGAGACGCTGTTTAGCGTTTGATGTATAACTTGACACGCGGGCGGCTGGTATTCCCAGTTCATCCGGCTGCATGACTGGAAGAGACAAAGAGGCGAAGCCTTGATCTCTGACGGTGCAGTAGACGAGGTGTTGAGCTCGTTCCTCTTCTAAAAGCGTCTGGTTAAGAAGGGTTTTTGACAATTCGAACAGGGTTTGCCGGGGTGTGATGTTAGTGGCGTGGGATTTGGTAGAACCAGATAAAATGTTGCTCATTTTCTTTTTTTAATGTAATGGTTTTGAAGATATTGTGGCTTCGACAGCAAATTGAATATGCGAAGTTGATTATTTTTCAATAGCAACATGCCCAGTGTGTGTTATCCCTTTTATACAATAACAGCTTGCCAGCAATGACTAATTATGACAAATACTGCCATGAATGTTTCTCGCCTGCCATGTAGAAGGCACGGGCTCAATTCCCACCTAATGCCCAAATACACTGCTCATACACTGGATGAAGTGCCGGTCCAACTGTGCCAAGTTGTGTGTGTGGATCGGATTGTCCGCTGTGGTGACTCCTTGACGGGCGCAGGCGAAGACTTATAACAATGTTTTTAAATATACTGTATATAGTAAAGCGTTTAGTGTGGGCAGGGCAGATCACAGACACCAGGAACACCAGGGATAAGAAGTGCTGTTTTTATTTAAAGAACAAAAAGGAAAAATTGCAAGTTAGTGAAAGTCACTCTTTGACGAGCGACCGAGCAGGCAGCGTTGTGACCTCCGAGAACAATTGTGCAATTGGTGGGTCAGACCTGGAGGAAGGAGCAAGCCTGAGGCACAGACCCCTCCTCGGTGGTTTTCTTCCACGGTGAAGGATCCTTGGGTTCTGCAAAAGAAAGCAGGAAGAAAACAAAAGGCTTGTGAGTCGTGTATCTAGAATATTCTACTCACTATCCTGTTGTTGGTTGGTCCCTTTTTTTGTGTGTGCTGTTGACACCAGGATGTTAAGGTGCTGTTCTGCTTCTGGCCACAGTGAGTTCAGGCGCCCGGCCCTTTCAGGTGGAGCTGACCATGGTGCTGAACACATGCTGTATTTCTATCTGCTTGGTTGAGCACGAGGGTGGCAGATAGTAAGAGACGCGGGTTCTAGGCCTGCCGTCACAATTCATACAGTAAATATTTATAGATCTTTATATAGTAAAAAGTTTTACTAAAGGGAAAACACATTAAGGGAATGCTGTCCTGGTTTGACTTGAAAGGTTCGAGTTAAAACACGTGTTCTCTTACATGTTTTTATTTATATAATAATATTTTTATTATCTTTTGAGCAGTGTAGTCCTTCCTTATATCTTACTTTTATGACATCATCTTTTACTTTCATAATTTACATACATTTTCGTACCTGTAAATGTAACCCTTTCTGCTATGTACTACAGTATGTATTCCATATATGGTCAGAGCTTCCTCTTCTTATTATTTGTTCTCTCTACAAATTGTACACAATCTTGAAACAAGGAGTAATTTGCTTACACCTTAAAGCAAATTAAGCCTGCAGAATATTCCGGGCCCGTCTTCGGCCCCTACTTAGTGCAGTTCTGCTTGCAGAAAATAAATAAATAAATGAATAAATAATCGATACATGTGGTTTTTCTTTTCCTTTCCTTTAAAAGGACTGATATTTGTATGAGAGAGAGAGAGAGAGAGAGAGAGAAGTAGCTGTGGCGGATCAGTAATTAAAGAGCTATTTCGCTTACCCGTAAATGGAAAAAAAAAATCTCATCTCCGTTTCTCGATTTCGTCTAACGAAAGGGTGAGCGATAACGATGACGAGGAGGAGGAGGAGGAGGAGGAGGATTCGAAAACGAATTATATGCTCTCAGTGTAGTAAATGGGCTTTAGAGCATTAATTACTTTTGGGTGGGGAGAGCGGACGAGTGAAGATCATAAAGAGACGTTTGGGTGGAGAGAAAGAGAGAGAGAGAGAGAGAGAGAGATGGCAGGAATGGAGAAGATAATGGAGTCTCTGGCTGCAATAAGTCTCATATAAAACACACAGTGATAGAAAGAGCTAGTCTGCTCCATTTAGTGCTTTTGGATGCTCACATCTTGAACACACTCACACACACTCACACACTCACGCTCTCTTAGTCACACTCACACACACACTCTTAGTCACTCACACAGTGTAATTCCTCCCACTGACACAATCTTGCTGTCTCTTCTTCCTCACACTTCCTCCCTTTTTCTCTCTCAAGTTCTCACTTGCCCGAATCCATCCGTCCATCCATCCTCCACAACACACACACACACACACACACACACACACAGTCGCTCTCGTTCTCTCTCTATTCCTTAAATTATGAGACATACAGTATGTTTTTTAATGGTTTTAATCTGAAACGTTGAACCCACTTGACCCTGCATTCACACTAGCAGCGACTCAAACGGCGACAGAAACACAAGAGCTCATTAATCCTCGTGGGACGACAGTCAGCGAAAGATGTGATCTTGAATCGTTCCCCCTGTACGTACAGTAGCTAGCTCCGTCAGCGCGTTCGGCTAAGCTGAGCACATACAGTATGCACCTAAATATATACACATAAATAAACCTACCAATATCACACATTTAGTTCATCAGGTATATAATCTGGACAGGCCACACCCACACTTCACGTAACTCCAGATGCTACACGTGTGTGAGAGCCGCGACAGATTTGCAAAGCCTTTTTAAATCCTCCCTAAAAAAAAAAGGCTTTTGTCTTCAGCATTTTCAAAAATAAGCCTGCAGAGACAATCCTCATTAGTCGGCACACACCAGTTGCCCCTCATACACAAACACACACACACACACACACACACAAACCAGGACGTTAACAAACATCATTATCCAGTAATCCGCCGAAGCAGGAATCGTTATTATGCTAGCTGAACGCGGAGTGTGTAGCATTTTCAAATGCACGGACGTGCTCGTTAGGGTCACATTAGTAATCTGTCTGCAAGATGAACTCTCCAATCCATCAAACACACACACACACACACACACACACACACACACACACACACATTCTGAGCTTCAAGAAACGGTGAGCTTCAGGAAGGTTTATCAGCAATGCAGAAGGCGAGAGTTTCTGATGAAGCATTTGTTAACGTGTGAGTGTGAGTGAGTGAAAGACTCCACCAAATGATATAAATCCAAGGGTGAGTCAAAAATTATCCGCACTTCAAGCCTCCTGTCTCCCCGGTCGCCGCTGTTCAGGTGTGAACGTGTTACATCAGTGCATGTGTAACTGCGGTGCGAGCAAACATGGAGGCCTCACAAAGAAGAGCGGCGTGCAGTGATTAATTTTATTGTTGGTTTACAGTACCTGGTGCACAAAAGAGCATAAACAGAAGTGTTTGGATATCCGCGAACACAATGTGGAGGATTTAAGTGGCTGAGGAAGGTGAAAGTTCCTTAAAGAGAATCGTTACTGGTGACGAGACACGGATTCATCACGACGAGTCTGAGAGTAAACGTGCGGAACGGAAACATCCTCAATCACCGAGCGAGAATAAGTTCAAAAGTCGACCGTCAGCTGGAAAATTCATCAACGCTTACAGTTTTCTGGGATTCTCGGGGGCCAGAAGTATTGGAACAGCATCCGGATAAAAGGTTCAACAGTCAACGCTTATTGAAGAGCTGAAGACTAAACTTCAGAGGACCGATATCCGAGGGCGACGTGATCTCGCGTGACGTCCGCACACTTCTGCTCCACACTGTCGACTGTCCTCACTATAGTCCTGATCTCGTTCCATCAGACTTTCACCTGTTTGGTCGCCTGAAAGCAGAACCACGAAGTCGAAGATTCACTTCTGATGAATAAGTGAAGACAGCCGTCCATTCATGGCTCACAGCTCAGACTAGAACATTTATTAAAGAGGGAATACGAATGCTTGTGGACAGACGGACAAAGTGTATCGAAAAGCAAGAAGATTATGTTTCAAAAAATTATAATTGGGCGGTTTTAACGTTCATGATTTTAATGTTATGGCTGATCGGTGTAGATCTCAAGGTTTGAGAAACTGTGTGTGTTTATTTCTTTAAACAGTTTATTGTATTTCAGCCGTCAAACCCAATGTAAACATGTTTTAAACAAAACTCTTATATTTTTCTTCCATGTGAGAAGACCTTCACTGCTTCCTGAGTCGTGAGAAACACTGAGTAACGTTATTAAAGCGAAATTTCGCATTTAAAAGAAAGAGAACTTGTGCATCCTACTTCTTTGGAAACACTGTACATTTGATGAAACTCTTTAAAATGATGTCTGGAAAATCCCCGCCAAAGGTTTTCCAAATTATAGAAGAACATTTTGTAATTTCCTCATACGTCCTTCAGAGCGAGAAGGGACGCACGCAGGAACGAAACGAATTCCCTTTTCCCTTGTTTCAGGCAGTCAGCAGTAAAGTTTGGGTCGCTGTGCACGGCAGAGTGTTGGATCAGCAAAACAAATGGCTGCTGAAAAATGCATTAAGGTTAAATAAACAATAGGCCTTCCCTGAGACTCCTGCTGGAACCTGGTTTAATAAGAGGCAGCGTCGTTGGCCGGTTCGAGACCAATCTGGATCAGTCCGCCGTCGCTGCATGCGCATGATTACATAATCATTTTTCACTGAATAATTTAGCGGCAGCAGAGAAGTCTTGTAAAATTTATGTCCTGGCATTTTGTTTTTAGGTCGAGAGACTGACAGGGTCCGGAGAGAAAGCGAGACCCGCGAGCGTGCGGAGTGAAAAAATGAAAAATTACATACGGTTTAAGGTCAGGATACGAGGGGCGGGGTTTACATACTGTAGGTTTTCACACAAACTCTCAGATAGAATACAGAGAAATTTGTCTCTCTCAGAAAAACAGAATAATTAAATAGTAAAAGTCATATTTTTTCATTTGGACGAAATACTTTAGACCTGAACCATAAATTTTATAAAATAGATGGGGGAGGGGCTCTTCATATATAAAGTCACAATAGGAGGGAACTCTGATTTGCTTGATTAAACCTCAGCCGAAACAAAAAGTTCAGGAAATGGGACACTGGAGATAAATCTAAAAAAAGAAATTTTGCATGATAAAAAAATTTTGGTTTTTTTTTTTCCTGTTTTTTTTTTTTTTAGCACTTAAATCTTTTTTTTTTTTTTAAGTGAGTACTTTTGATAGCTATATAACTAATTTTATATAACTTTTATATTGGGTAACATCACCTTTTTTAATGATTTATTTTGTGTTTTTTTATGTGATTAGTTTTGGTAGTAAATGCTCTGGTTTTTATGCGTTATTAGTATTTTTGTGTTGCTGTTTTAAAGTGTGGTCTTACTCTCCGTCAGCTAACACGGGTATCACGCTATTATGGGATTGTGCTCAAGTTCATTGTACAGCGGTGCCTCGACATTCGAATTTAATGTAACATTCCTGAGGCGGGTTCTTAAGGTGGAATTTCTTAAGGTGGAATTTCTTAAGGTGGCTCGGTGTTAAGGTGCTGGACTGCAGACCAGGAGGTCCCTGGTTCGAGTCCCGATACAGCTGACTTGCCACTATCTGATCATTGAGCAAGTTCCTGATACAATCTGGCAACCCGACCCTGTAAATAACTGCCACACAAACAGTGGATGTATATCTGTCGCCCAGTGTGTCTGGCGGCATGTAAATGTAACCGACCGACCACTAAGTAACTTCACTTTCAATATACAATAATGAAATTCTGGTAAGTTCATGTACTTTCACTTTGCTTATATTACCCACAATGCAGTTTGACTACCTGGTGACCGGTGGTGGAATTCGTCTCTGCCTAAAGTGAGCGATGCAGCGACGCTTCACTCCTTTGTCTCAAAGCTTCGGCATGTCTCTATCTAGCCATCCAGACTCTTTGCCGTGAACATTGAGACCAATTTTTCTTTAACTGTCCGTATAAATTCTTGAAAACATTCAAAGGCAGCATTAAAATTGTCCCCAGAGTGTAAAAGGTTGTTTCCTTTACTCGGTATATAATACTTGTGCAGCACACAGTAGAAAGTGTGTTATCGAAGTGGTGGGTGGATGAGTGTGATATATATATAGGGGATCTTTCCAGCAATCTGTTGTTCAAAGTGTGTGTGTAAGGGGGGAAAGTGTGTGTGATGTATAGTTGATATGAAGAGTGTGAGTGGGTTCTCTGATCACAGAGAAGTGCTGAGGGAGCAAGATGAAGCACAGAGGAGGCAAGAGAGAACCGTCCTCTTCCTACTCCTTATACTGCAATTTGTTTCTTTCTCCCCCACTTACACTCTCTCTCTCTCTCTCTCTCTCTCCCTCTCTCTCTCTCTTTCCAACACTCTCTCTCTCTCTCTCTCCCTCTCGGCTGAGTGATGGCATGGGGGTCTCAATATAACTGCAAAGTAGGGCTCTGGTGTCCGCTGGTAAAACATCAATGCGAAGAAAGAAAGAAAAAAAATCGCAGTCAAGCTGTTCCAGAGTTCACACATCTGCCACTCAATCTCGCGAGCAGCAGTCGAGAGGTTCAACAAACAAAGCTATATCTCGCCTGGCATGCGGCATCGAGTGAAATATTAACTCCGAGTTGAGTTACGTGCAGATCGTGTCGTGAGGATTTAATACTGACATCGTGCACAATGCTATTCGGGCTGCACTGTTCAGAGAGTCCGAGCGTTCTGTACGTTAAGCAGCGTCTCAAATTCATAATACACATACAGTATTATAACATCATAAAGTCATGAGAGTAAAAACGCCCTTTATTTCTCTGTATAATCCCCTGATACACTAATGCACTTATCACAGTGTTTCACTAGTGCTTGGACACCATCAAGGTAGAAAATTTTCCCAGTACCCCGGAGCCGTGCGTCACATCTGAAATGCTGGCCTCCCAGGAACTCCTTTAATGGAAATTCTGTGATTCTGTGCTATCAATCTGTTTCATGGATCAGGCGTTCCACTCGCTGAATGTTCACGTGAACGACTGCAAGGGGGCTCCGAGCAACCTCGGACGGGATCATCATTCAGAGACGTACGGTCTTCTTTAAAACGTTTGCACCGTTCAACTGTTTTACTGCGGTTAAGAGACTCGTCATCGTACTGTACTTGAAGTCTTCTGTAAATGTCAATCGCTTTTACTGCCTTCATTCAGCAGAAACTGCATGACGAGTCTCGGTTTGACTTGTATTTGTAATTCGGTTACGACGTCGTCTACCCTACTTTCCTTCATTTCAAAAGAGTCGGCCCACGTTGCCGTCATGCATGCGTTTAAAAGCTGCGTGATTTTTCGCAATGTTGGTAATATTTTCAGGTTCATTTACATTATTTCTTTTGGGAAAATGGGTAAAACAGTATTTGCAGTATTGTGTTCAACGTTATCGTAACACCATTAAGTCACTTTGATCCAACACCATTTCATGAAAATACAATACAAACAACCGGATAACACCAGCGTCCCAACATAGCGTTGCGCTCCTGCCGAGTCATGGCTTTGTTAACTGGTTCCCACAAATATCTGCAGTTATTAAATTAGTGATTAATATAATCAATCCAACTTAAGCCTGATTTATGCTTCTGAGTCAGGTCTACACTGTGGGTACAACGGCACAGTCTGACATAGACCTCTCCATAAACGTGACTACGCGTCGTGATGACGCAGACCGCCATGACTGTGATTGGTCCACCGGGTAGCATCGCATTTCCGGCTTCTTCCTCTATACTTCCTTCTGCGTCCTCTGATTCAGTGCTCATACTGACCGTCTCCTTTGATGTCTTCTCACGTGTCTGCGTTACAGTAATTTCATAAAAAGTAACTGTTACCTGTTAACTCCAGCAAGGTCTTCGAAGAGACTCTGCAGTCTCATAAAAACCCCACCGCCAACTAGTGGTTTGTCAGTGTAATTGCAGAACGACACACACACATACACACACCACTGTAAAGGTATAAATGTTAACAACACCGTAGACCAGATGCGGCTCCGGCTCCGCATAGACTTCACGCGGAAGCATAAATCAGGATTTAGACTACTCATGCAGGAATACTTTAGTAATACATTAGACTCTTTATTCCTGCTTATTAGATTTGCTTCAGTGCTTACTTTTCATTTTTAAATTCTCTTATCAGGATTAAAAGCAAAGGTTTATCTTTAAAGCACTAATTAAAAAAAATAAATAAATAAGAAGAAAAAAAAACCATTTGGGGAACTCAAAAACAACCTTGCATCCCCGAACGGCTGGAAGTGCTAGCGAACTGTATCGGTGGTTATCATTTTTGGGGTTTATTCCTGGACAAATTTTGTACAAATTTGAAAGTTACAGTAGGTTAAAAGTTTTTTTTTTTTTTTTTTTGTTACTACTATCCATTTAGACTTATCACATTTTTCACTAGAGACCAAACACTCTTCCCCATGCCAACTCGACAGCAGCAGGACTGTGATTATAATTATGATTTCTTTGGATGGTGATGCATCATGAGAAGCACATAATCTGTTCTTCTATCTCCAGCAGTCCCCTTCCCTCCAGTCTGTAGCCATAATTCACTAACCGTCTCTGGCCGTGCCTTAGGACTATTAACGTCTGGAACATTAGCGCATGTGCCCATAATTTTTGTAAATTGTGCAGGCTTGGGCATTTTTTAAACATTTCCCACAGAGGAATAGCAGCAGCAGTGGCAGCTTAGAGGATGCCATGTTGGATTTGTTTTACTCTGCTTCCAGGAAGATGATTAGGCATCCATGCACTGACTCTGATCTCCAAACTGTGTCCCCCCCCAACACACACACACACATTTTTTTATTAGATTTTTGTAATGATGTACTAATGTGCGAAATGGACTGGAGCAGGAGTCTTGCCATGCTTATGCGGTGTGTGAATTGTTATATGATTCTCTTCCAGGATGTCCTGCTAGTAACCTGCGTCACTGGTGATAAATACAGCCAATAAATACAATGTCAATGTAATGAACATCGGAGTGTCTAGCTGTGCCGTTCTGCATCTCGGAGGGGTTTGTAAATTTGATAGTCCTTTCTCTACAATAAAATAATTTCCAGTAGTATGAACTTGTGTGTAACTGATTAGAGCTAACAGTAGTGCAGTCCCCGTGCTCATGTTCCACAAGTTTTTCTTTGAGAAGCGTACAGCTCATCTCTCGAAGCACAGCCTTGGGAGAGGCATCCTTATCTGAGATACTCCCTTATTAGTGCCAGCTCAGGAACGGTGCCAAGAAAGCAGTAAGAGGAAAGCTGCTGCCTCCTTCTCTCCGTGCCTTCGGTGACGAGCCAGATCTGTGTGTTGACTTCACAGAGAGGAGGGGGGGGGGTGCCTTTTTGACCCTAACAGGTTCTGGATCTGTGGACAAATTTGGAGCAGGCTCGGGGGGGAAAGTGGCTGGATTTGGAGCGTCCAGGGTTAAGGAGATAGAAGCAGATAAAAAAAATAATAAAATAAAGGCTTTATTTGTCACAACCTACAGTAGGTTTAGTTTCTGTCTGTGAAGATCCTCAGTCATCCAGGTGAGGTTAGCTGGGAGTTGAGTCATGTCAACTGGACTTCTTTCTTGTTAGGCGGAAATGTTTCACCACTCATCCAAGTAGCTTCTTCACTCTGAAATGTTTCTACCTAACAAGAAAGAACTCCAGTTGACATGACTCAACTTCCAGATAAGTTTTCTTTTTACATCCCAATGTCCTCTGCTCTCACTGGTTTTCGGGTTCATCATTATAACCCTTTTTAGTGTTAATCCAGTTGTTTCAAAGCACTCAGAGCCATATATGTCTTACTTCTGATGTATTTTGATTCTGATTATTACTTCAGGGTTCTCAACCCTGGCCCTGCAGGACCCCCTGGCCTGTACATTTAAAGGTATTTTTTACATTAGGCATGATTTGATTTGTACCGTGTTCAGAAATGGTTTCTCCCACCCACCCCCCCCCCACTTGCACCGCCATCAGGCACATTTCAGTGCGTATTTCCACCGTCCGTTACAGCAGGGGCATCATGCACCTACTTGGTTTGTGAGTGGCCATTACAAGACAAGACAAGAAGAGTACAAGTTGAATTTAAATGCCTAATATTATTAATGATATTTCGAGGAAATATAACAACAGCGATCTACTTCCGATCTCGGGTACGACTAGCTTCCATATCTGATTCGATCCGTGCCAAAGTACGCTGTTTTGTTCCTCTTTTTGGGAACATGGAACAATGGTGTTCTTACTGATCAAAATGAACCAGAGTCTGGTTCTCAGAATGAGCCTTAATGTGAAAACACGTCCCAGCACAGCTAATTTACCGAATAAGCCTTTTATGAATTAACATCAGTGTGGCAGGTCAGGGAAAACACCAAAATGTCCAAAGCAGGGAATTACTAGTTTAGGTGGTTCAAAGGAAATCAACTGTATTAGAAATACTGGTGTACATGGTTTGGATCAGTGAGTGTGCAGTATTTGAGAAGACAATAACCAGATTGTGGTGGTACTGGCTAGGTTTGGAGGGATAGGTGGCCAGGTTTGCAGCAGGGACTAGCAGATCAAGTTTGGAGCAGTGACTGGTCAGACTGGAAAGCTAGTGGTTAGGATTGGAGGAATGATTGGGCAGGTTTAGCGCAGGGACTGGGCAGTTTGTGGTGGTAGTAGCTGGGTTTGCATGGGTAGGTGGCCAGGTTGGAAGCAGGGGCTGGCAGATTGGAGTGGTAGTGGCTGAGTTTGGAGCAAGTAATGGGCAGATTGTGGTGGTAACAGCTGGGTTTGGAGAAGGGCAGGTTTAAAGCTGGCTGGGATTAGAGCCCAGGCTGGCATTTTTGGAGCACACTGGGCAGCGTGCAGATTCTGGTGGTAGTATTTTATATTGGTTTAAAAGGATGTGCTCGGACAGGTTTAGCGAGCAGATTGTGATGGTAGTATATTATATAGGTTTGAAAGAGTTTGCTCAGACAGATTTAGGCCAGCCAGTGGACAGATTGGGGAGATTGTGGTTAGGTTTGGAGGGGTGGGTTGGCACAGGTGGAACAGGCAATTGGCAGATTGGGGTGGTACTAGCTGGGTTTGGCACAGTTTTTGTTAGGGGTAGGTGTGGAGCTTGGCTTGAATCAGTCAAGTTAGTGGCTGAACTCTGGAAGGCTGTTATTCTCTCAGTCAGTAAAGCAACTTGAACAAGATGGGGGCAATACCTCTGGGGTTCAAACTCATGAAATGTTAACTTCCATTGACCCTTTCTCTCAGGCAGCAATCACTTCTTTCTTTGTCTTCTTCGTCTACTTTTACTCATTAGTGCAGTTTCTATTTTCCTCCCCCTCTCACAAGTCCACCTCTCGGTCTCTCCATCTGTCTTTCCCTGTCCCTGTCTCTAGCTCTCTTGCTCTGTTTCTCTTCTTTATATTCTCTCGCTACCTAATGTCTCTTTCTCCGCGCTCTCTGTCTCCCCTTCTGTCTCTCGCTCTCTCTCCTTCCCCCAGGCAAGGCCTCGGGCATCCAGTGCACACATCCGTCACTGCACCAAGCTAGCTGTCAGACAGAGAGAGAAAGATTGGTTAGCTGTTGTTTAGAGCTAATGTCGATCGAGCAGACAGGCCCTGGTGAAAAGCCCTCGTTAGTCAGCAGTAAAGTGAAGGGAGAATGGCATTCAGAGCAATGGAGGGTGAAGAGAGAGAGGGAAAGAAAGAGAGAAAGATGGACAGAGCTCAAAACATTTACAGCGTCTGGTATGTCGCGAGCCACAAAAGTGATGAAGCTCGGGTTCAATTGATTGGATTTCCGCCTTCAAGCTGCATGTAGTAATCTTCAGAGATCATCTAAATTTCTCGGACAAAAATTGTTCTTCCTGATATATTGTGAGGGTCTGCACTCTCCTTCTTCCTCTGTCTGTTTCTTTCTTTTTTCCTGTCAGGTTTATCTTTGCAGTAACACGTTATATATATATAAAAAATAAAAAAAAAGATCCTGAGGAGCTGAAAATATGTCTTGTTAGCTACTTACTTGTCTACCTCATGTGAGTTTGTTCTGAATGTGACATTTGTGTCATGTACAGCAACTTTATATTATTTAATATTTAATTTCACCTACCTGTCAATGCTCATCGATTGCACATCAGGTTTGTAAATTGCTTTACCACTCATTGCAGTAGATTATGGTTAACGAAACAGTTGATGCCAAGAAAATATCATGTAGTATATACGAGTTCCTTTGTTCTTGCAAAGGGATTGATCTGATTCTGACAGTGTAACGCCGCATCACATGCACTTCCTGTCATCATTATTCTGTATTCCCTGACAGAAAAATCCCATGTCTCTCTCTCTCTCTCTCTCTCTCTCTCTATCTGTCCAGGTGTTATGTAGATGACAAGGTGTCCAAAGTGGCCTGGCTTAACCGTTCCAACATCATCTTCGCCAGCGAGGACAAGTGGTCCCTGGACCCCCGTGTGGACCTGGTGACGAAGGGTCAGCTTGAGTACAGCCTGCGCATTCAGAAGGTGGATGTATACGATGAAGGGCCCTACACCTGCTCGATCCAGACCAAGCAGCAGTCCAAGACCTCCCAGGTTTACCTCATCGTACAAGGTGAGCTCAGATCACGGGCAAGGGATTTGGGATTGACAACCTGTCAGTTTGCTGACAGCTCGGAGGCACTTGGCATCACACTACTGTGGTCTAAGTACCTTAAAGCCAACCACCTCGGGCAAGGACTCACCTTATAGACATCGAGGACTCTGTCCTCCAACCTGTCAAACAGGCAGAGATTTAAATATGTCTGAGACAGGGTCATGGTGTGATCTGATCACAGAGTAGTGCTTTTATTTTTTCTTTTCTTCTTTTGCACTATGCATTATATAAATAAGATCGGTGTCAGTCTTCAGGTGTGATTTGTGACAATGTGCAAATAAGCGTTATCAAGGATGATTGAAGGATTAAATTGTTTGCACTGGGCACAATACAACAAATATTTATCATTTGTTTGGGGGATTTGCATTCTAGCATTTGTTTATTTCATTATTTGGTGTTATAATTTATCCTAGTGCTAGAAGGCAACGCTGATTGAGATTATTATCCACTCTGTCCTTAACCTCGACCTTTTATGCAATCAAAATGTAGCATTTGTAGGAAAAAGTAATCGCCAAGGCTTCTTATAGTTGATAAGTGTTTTCAAATTTGGTCTCTTAACAAGGCTAGAGCATGGGAAATAAAGGTTAAAGTTAATCCATGTTTAGACTGTAAGCTGTATAAAAAGAAATAGACAAACCCTCCGTGACATCACCCATAGGTTTTCTGAAGAGGTTTTGAAGCTCAAATGTGGGAACTCTGGTCATCGCCATCTTGGCAGGACATGACTCCGCCTAAACCCTGGTTAATCTATAAACGGCCAAATGGGGGGGGGATGAACAGAGCCTGGCTGTTGGATCGAACCTGTCTTACTTAACTCAGTTACCACCCACAAGTTAGCGAGCTTAGCTTTAGCTTAGCTAAAATGCCATGATATAATGCTATGGTATTTACCACCATCATCCACACGCTACATGTCGCCCCCGCAACAATTCCAGTTAGACGGTTAGTTAAAGTGATGCATAGCGGTTTGACACCTACACTCACCTAAAGGATTATTAGGAACACCATACTAACACGGTGTTTGACCCCCTTTCGCCTTCAGAACTGCCTTA
>JAQMYL010000003.1:26864443-26878446 GCA_030014365.1 Clarias pachynema | reverse complement strand
CTGGTGACTGTGCAGGCCATGGGAGATGTTCAACTTCACTTTCATGTTCATCAAACCACTCTGTCACCAGTCTTGCTTTGTTTATTGGTGCATTATCATCCTGATAAACAGAACCGCCTTCAGGATACAATGTTTGAACCACTGGGTGCACATGGTCCTCCAGAATGGTTCGGTAGTCCTTGGCAGTGACAACGCCATTTAGCACAAGTATTGGGCCTAGGGAATGCCACGATATTGATAAACCATCACTGATCCACCCCCATGCTTCACTCTGGGCATGCAACAGTCTGGGTGGTACGCTTCTTTGGGGCTTCTCTACACCGTAACTCTCCCGGATGTGGGAAAGACAGTGAAGATGGTCTCGTCAGAGAACAATACATGTTCCACGTTGTACACAGCCCAAAGATTTTTACTGCTGGCACCATTGAAACCGACGTTTGGCGTTGGCACGAGTGACCAAAGGTTTGGCTATAGCAGCCTGGTCATGTATATTGACCCTGTGGAGCTCCAGACGAACAGTTTTGGTGGAAACAGAAGAGTTGAGGTGCACATTTAATTCTGCAGTGAGTTGAGCAGCTGTGGTTTTATGTTTTTTGGATACAATCGTGGTTAACACCCAGACATCCCTTTCAGACAGCTTCCTCTTGCGTCCACAGTTACTCCTGTTGAATGTGGTTCTTCCTTCTTGATGGTATGCTGATGTTACCCTGGATACCGCGGCTCTTGATACATCACAAAGACTTGCTGTCTTGGTCCTCTGTTAAACTCTAATATGTCACCCATAATGTTGTGCATTGCAATATTTTAAGCAAAACTGTGCTATTACTCTGCTAATTAAACCTTCACACTCTGCTCTTACTGGTGGAATGTGCAATCAATGAAGATTGGCCACCAGACTGGACAAATTTAGCCATGAAACCTCCAACACTAAATTGGCCAGTGTTTCAGTTTCATTGTCCAACCCCCTGTAGAACTGGTTCTGAAATTTTCAGGTCTTATTCCTGTAGGTGTGGCGTTTGCGTGTGTGTTGGAGGGGGCTAATGGTTGGGGGAAATCAATCTCCGATATGGCAGTTGCGTGTGTGTACACAGACTGGGTGACCCCACGCGACCCCACACTGATGACATCGTTCTCCATCACACCTCTGCTGTCATTCCACTTGTCTGTCTGTTTTATTCCCCAGGGGTCAGAGTCGGGGGTCAGAGTGTGTGTTGGTGTGTGTGTGTGTGTATGGGGGGAGGGGGGGCGGGGGGGAGGTCAGCATGGCCCAGTGGGAGGAAACTGTCCTCCTGCCCTGTGTTCCTTCTTTCACTCTCTCACTTTATCTCTCATTCTGTCCTGCTCTCTCCCCTCTCTCACGTCTCTGGCTTTCCCTTTCTCTTTACTCTTTAATCAGATTTTTCATCAGCCTTTATCCTCTCTCTCTCACTCTCTCTCGCTCTCTCTCTCTCTCGCTTCTTAACCCCTTATTTATTCTTTTTATTATCGCTCTTATTCTTTTTTCATTACCTCCAGTAATTCTCAGTCTCTCCCCTGTATTTATTTCCAGTCTTCTTTCTTCTCTTTATTCTTCATACATATACAGTATATACTGTATCCTCCTCTCTCTCTCTCTCTCTCTCTCTCTCTCTCTCTCTCTGGGGAATTTATCTCTTTGCTGCTTTCCTATTTTTTCCTTTATTCTCTCCGTAACCATATATATCATTTTTCCATTTGTACCCTCTTATATCATTCTATTATTCTTCCTCTCTCTCTCTCTCTCTCTCTCTCTTTCCCAGAGCTGTTCAAGGCTGTGACCCGGCTGCACTGATTAGCTTTGCGTTAGTGCTAATTAGCAGTAACTCTTTAAACATTTAGGCTTAGGGGAGCTTTCTTGGGTTCAAAGGTCAAAGCTGGAGGGACGACAGAGAGACGTGGAGGAACGCAAGACCCGATCAAACATGCATAAGACACTGAGACTAATTAGCTTTAATCCATGTGGTGTATTTAATGATTCTGTAATAAAGCTTCCTGGACATTTTCTACAGTACTGTACAGAATTCACGATTTTTAAGATTAAAAAAAAAAAATCAATGTATTATGATTTGTTATGTTTAGTGTTGTTGAAGAGCTAGCGGCTAAACAGAAGCATTCCGTGTAGCATTTTTATCCCTGTCCGCTGGATTGTCTTGTTACAGTTTATCCAGCCACGTGCGTTTTACGCAAAAGTGCATCCAAACTGAGACAAGCCACCTCCCAGCTACTTACACACAGCATCCAGAACGGGGACGTTTTCACGTAAACATTATTTTAAAGGCGTGTACTCATCTGTTTACGCATATCTCGTCTGTTTAGCGTAGAAATGCGGGACAGGAAAAAAAAATATTGTAAAAAGTGGGCGGTGTCCATTTATATCCCATGACAATGTTACTTCAGAATTTTACATTTTATTATATTTATGTACCACCTTGAAAAAGTGTTTACCTCTTTTTAATTCTGGCTTTTAGAATTTCTCATTGTAGATTTTTATTTACTTTTACCTTTTCTATATTGATGTTGCAGAACCTGAACAGTTAATGTAAAAA
Organism: Clarias pachynema; assembly: GCA_030014365.1. Classification (NCBI taxonomy): domain Eukaryota; kingdom Metazoa; phylum Chordata; class Actinopteri; order Siluriformes; family Clariidae; genus Clarias; species Clarias pachynema. Next base: position 26,875,882 of record JAQMYL010000003.1, on the reverse strand, counting down.
AAATCTGATTCCTACTTAATAATAATAATAATAATAATAATAATAATAAATAAATAAATAAAACATTCTAAAGGAAGTGTGTTTCAGTATCCCTGCAAAACCATAAGTATTCAAAATAAAGCATCACGAATGAATCTGAATTATGAAGTGAATTATTCACGTTGCAAAAAAGACACCTTAGCAAGTAAAATATTCTTGAATCTAGCTATAATTTCTAAAGACACGTTTACAACAAACTAATTGCAATATTATTCCACTTATTTCTAGTCAAATGTTACTAAAATTGTAAGCGGATTATTTCCTAACACTAATAAAATGATTTGCTTTTTTTGCTTAGTATTTTAGTAAATTCTGATTAGCAATAAGCTTTATATTTGGTTTGTTGTACATCTATTTTAAAAAAAAGCCTAGATAAATGTAACTATATTCAAGATATTTTTACTAATATGAATATTGTTTATCATTTGGAACGATTTAAGAATTTCTATCGCCAATAAACTTCAAACAAATTGTTCCGAAAAAAGCTCTGAATCACTGCAGACTGAGCGATGCATAATCTGTTTCATCAAGAGATGATGAACTCCTTCGGTCAAGAGACCCTTCTGAGAAAATCCATCGATCTCCAGCAGCTTGAAGAGTCGATTATGACAATATGACGTGAGTGATTGAATCCGTCTGGTTAAAACGGGAAAAGTCTGGTATGAAGTGTAGGACGTGGAAATGTCACGTTCGCTGAGGTTCATTCATCTTTAGTAATTGCTTTATCCAGGTCAGTCACGCTGGCTCATCGGTCAAACACACGTAGCTCAATTACAGAGTCTGTATGAGGAACACCTGGCGACCCGACCTAGCAGTGTGAAACATAACGTGAGCAAGATTAGCCATAATAGATAGATAGATAGATAGATAGATAGATAGATAGATAGATAGATAGGTAAATCTTTAGCAAGGATCGTAACATAATAGACAATAAACATGTAGTAGCAATTACAGATCGTCAATCATGTGTAGTGTAATAAAAAAAAAACTTCTATATACTGTATATATAAAATCTCGCTGAGTGTGGATGAATATTATTGGATAGACTGCAGAAAACTGACATGTGCAATAATGAGTTATAGCCACTGAAAATGACAGCAGCGCCAAAGTGAAGTGCACGACTGAGGTAGTGCAAATCGATGCACACAAGCGTACAGGATGTGTAGATACATAAATATGACTATGAACAGTGAGTATGTTATGAAGGAGAGAAACATGTATAACTGAGAGGTGTTAAAGCAGCATACGGCGCTGGGAACAACGGATTTCCTGATTCTGCCACTGAACTGGCTTTTCTGCTTGGCAAAAGTGACTGTCTACTTGGCATGAGGACTCGTGACTGCAGTCGCTCCATAGTTCAGGACTGGAGTTTCCTACAGTCTACCTGAGCCTCCAGTAATGAATTGGACTCCATATTAACTTCTCCACATCTCCTGTTATACTGAACTTCCAGCCTCCTAACACACAGTATGACTGCAGATCAATCCCTGCTATTCATTATCACCCAGATGAGGTTGAGTCCGGTTCCTCTCAAGGTTTCTTCCTAATGCCATCTCAGGGAGTTTTTCCTTGCCACTTTCGGCGTCGTCCTCGGCTTGCTCGTCAGGGACAATCTGATCATTTTGATTCATACACATTCACATCTCATCCAAACTTAAATAATTCTTTTTGTGACAATGTTAATTGCTATACAAATAAAATTGAATTGAATTGAATTAAATAGGTTCCATATAGCGGGTGACTGGTGTTGGACATAATGGACAGATTTTTCAAGGTTCTCCTTTCCAGCACCAGCTCCAGTAAGTCCAGCTTATAGTCTACCAGAGGTTCTTCTTCTCTCCTGACCACCTTGTTCAGTCCCTGCATTTAAGGGTCCCTCTCAAATAGAAAACACTGATTGGTAGATCATCTGTAGAAGTTTCTTGTAGATGCTCAAAGAGCCCGGTTTCCTCAGAAAGAACATCTGACTCTGACTTATTATAGACTTTAATTAACGGTTAAGGATTTAAAGGTAACTATTGCCACCGTTCAGCCATGTTATTCATTTAAGCCCAGAATCGCTACGTGGCTCGCCTTGGCTTCGTTGTAACACGCTGTGACATCATCAGCTACAGTGTAAGAACTAATACGGAATACAGTAGTGCCAAGGATACGATAGAAATATCTCTGCGATGTCATGTAAATGTCTAAGGGTCCCTACACGGCGATCCCTGAAATGCTCTGACTTAAAATCATTAATGCACCTGTTGATTAATTTTTGGATCAGGCTCGTTCATGTTCATGCTCGAAAACCCTCCAGTGTGGCTGAATTAAAGCAAATCTGAAAAGTAGAGCGTGCCGAAGATCCTCCACAGTGACTCGTTGGAAGTTATCGCAAACGCTTGATTGCAGTTGTTGCTGCCACGGGTGACACAACCAGTTATTAGGTTTAAGGGCAATTACTTTTTCACATAGGGACAGGCAGGTTTGGACAGCTTCTTTCCCCTTAAGAAATGAAATTATCATTTAAAAACTGCATTTTGTACTTACTTGTGAAATCTTTGTGTAATATTAAATTTAGTTTGTGATCTGAATCAGTGTGACAAATATGCAAAAAAAAAAAAAAAAAAAAAAAACTTTTAACGGTGCTGTATATATGACGAAACACATCCAGCGTTAGTGCTCCTGCTGCGTTCCTCTCGTTACTGCTTTCGGTGATTTGTATTACTGTTATTGTTTGAGATTGTTATTTTTGATCGACTTTCTGTCCGTATGTTTTTGGGAAGTTTTTTTCCTTTCAATTATTATACGTCGGGATTAAAATTTTGCTGACAGAGCGGCTTTACGGAGATCTTTTTGTTTAATCCAGTTTCTCTTCCCGTTATAGCGAGATCGGACCCGATGCATCATCAGCATCGATATAAGCAACTGGTTCTGAGATGTCGGTGCAAATTTTTTTCCTGTCAAATGAAATAAAAAGCAGTTTACGTCAGCGAAAAGTGGAAGAAACGTGTGTTTATCTACTGGATGTCTTTTCTTTCCTTCCTGTAGTTACTTTTAGTGAAAAACAAGTTTTATTTTTAGCTCTTAACTGAAGGTTGTGAAGGTTTTTAAAGAAACCTGCAGAAAACTTTCTGGCTGGAACCACTGAATCCAACAATCATGCTCGTTTCATTATTCTGTCATATTTCCTCAATGATAGCATTTATATCTACCTATCTACATGATCAAAAGTATTTTCTCCGAACCTGCTAATTATTAAATTCAGGTCTTTCAATCAGACCACTTATCCCCGGTGAAGGGGAATCTTAATGTTTCAGCGCACCAAGATATCTTGGACAATTTTAGGCTTCTATGCAACTTTGTGTCCACAGTTTGGTGAAGGCCCTTTTCAATTCCAACATGACTCCGCCCCAGTGCACAAAGCAACGACTATAAAGACACAGTTTGATGGGTCAGTGTGGAAGAACTCGAGTGGGCCAAACACTGACCCCTGACCTCAACCCCATCGAGCACTTTTGGGATGAACTGGAACAGAGATTGTGCCTGACCTCATAAACACTCTACAAAATGAATGGACACAAATTAGCACAGAAACATTTCAACATCTGTTGGACTTGTGCCTTCCAAGCAGAGTGGAAGCTCTTATAGCTGCAAAACCAACTGGGCGACCGACACCATATTGAAGTGTGTGAATTTAGATACAATATCATGGCAGGTTTGGCAAAATACTTTTGTCTATATACTGTAGTGTATCTAGATACTGTATCTATCTCTCCATGTGTCTGGCTCTTTCTTCACTCCTCATTTGTCTTTCTCTTTGATCTTTCTCCTTCGTGATTCACATACACTTTTTTTTGTTGCCATAATCCTGACTCGCTTAAACACAGATACCTAGCTAATGTTAGCGCGGTTCAGCATTAGCAATCAAACTTCGCTAGGTTTAGGAGAGAAAACAGACACGTGGCGTTCGACTTGTTACTATGCCGGATGGTGAGATAATAATAACAGCATGGTGAGAAGACGGGGTGCGGGAAGGGAAGAGAGGGGTACAGGAAGGTGTGTGAAAAGAGAGAGAGAGAGAGAGAGAAAGAGAGAGTTGTATGGAGTGACAGCAAAAAGTGTATACAGTAAAAGCCAAACTGCAGAATAAAACATTTGTAGGAGACTGATGCAATAAATGAAAAGGTGTGTGTGTGTGTGTGTGTGTGTGTGTGTGAGAGAGAGAGAGTGGGACGGAAAGAGAGAGAGAAATACGAACAGAGAGACAGACTGAGAGAGTGAGACAGAGAGAGAAATAATAATAATAATAATAATAATAAAAATAATAAAATTTTAAGGCCCCCTGTTGACTCGCAATTTGACACTCATTGTGTAGTCGCAGTACAGGACACATACACCTACATACGTACACACACACACATACACACACACACACACACACACTTCATCATCTCTGCCAGTGTTAAACTGTTCCGTGTAAGTTGTAGGTTATCAGCCATGATAAATACTGAGCTGCTTAAAGCTGATTAAAGTCTTCTGGTTAAGATTAAACCTGACGCTCCTGCAATGCAAATTCCTGTCCAGTAAATAGGCTTTAATAGGTACAGACATGTAACGTAGGGCTGAGAGGTTAACACACCAGGGAGCTTCATAAGGACACACACACACAGTTTTTTTGTTTGTTTGTTTGTTTAATTAAATCATCATGTTTATTATACACTTCATTATTCATCGAGATGGCAATTTTTTTAAAAATAAAATATATACATATAACATGTATATATGTGGCGGTTAGCACTGTTGCCTCGCACCACCAGGTTCCGGGTTCGAATTCCGCCTCAGGGTCTGTGTGTGTGTGGAGTTTGCATGTTCTCTCCGGTTCTTGGAGGGTTTCCTCCGGGTACTCCGGTGTGTACAGTATATGTGTGTGTGCCCTGTGATGGATTAGCACCCTGTCCTGGGTTTACCCAGTCTCGTGCCTTAAGTCTCTGAGATAGGCTCCGCCCCCGTGACCCTGTATACAAGAGATGATGAATGAACGTATTAGTTTTATGGTCGTCACACAAACCTCTCTGAAACACACAATATGGATCACACGGTCATGTGATTAATTTTTTTCAGGAATCTTTTTAGTTGTTTTTTTTTTTCCCTTGATGCAGAAGAATAATTTGACTCTCCTGAAACAGAGGGACATGTTTGCCATGACCACAGGATATTCCATTGGATAAGTCTTTTTTTTATCCTCCAAAGAAGAATGGTTGAGTTCAAGCACTCAAAAGTCTGTTTTAGTTTGTTTGTGTTGAAGAGGTGCAGTTTTGGAGTTGGTCTGACCCAGTCGTCTAGACAATCTGTCATTTTCAAAGCCGCTCAGATTCTTACACTTGCCCATTTTTTCCTGCTTCCCACACATCAACTTCAGGGGGAAAAAAAGACTCACTAGCTGCTCATTATCTCCCACCCACAGGTGCCATTGCAATGAGATAATTGATGTTATTCACATCACCTGATCATAACGTTACGTCTGATCGGTGTATATAAGTATGGGAAAGTTTAAAAAGTTCTGTGTCGGTAGCGTTTTCAGATACGGATGCATAAAGAAACGATGTTGCGGAACAGAACAGATAAATATCCCAAGAGCCCCAGAGGAAGGAGCTTGTGTCCTGCAGGCGGAATGTTAATGAGACACAGTGGATTAAGTCAAACTCAGCATGCAGTTTAGAGAGACCTACAGAGTTCATGGAAAAAAACAAAACATAAGCAACATGAACATTTAGCGCTAATCTTATTCGTTGCCACGTTGTTAAGCGCGTATGAAATGCACGCGCGCGTTGTCCGCTGCTTCCTGCAGTCTTCACTGGTGTCGAACTTCGTTTCCGCGCTCACTTCTAAGAAAGATCCATATCGTTTTCATGCCACATCACGCCTCTCGCTTCTCCCCGACGCTCTTCATCATGGAGCCGAGCGCTGGCACGCTGTGATGTATTAAACGCCCACGGTGTGTGATTGATCACACCTAAACTGCTGACCGGTGTAGAAACTCTAGCCTTCTCCCATCAAGTATGCAGCTCACGTCTTCCTTCGTCACACTTTTGATTTGTTAAATTTCACCTTCGGCTGATAAATACCTGCTGAAATAGAGAATTTTTTCTATTTTTTTTTAAACCTGAAACCAGCATGAGTAGCAAAACAGATGCTAGCGCTAAACAAGACTATTCGAATTTGTGCAAACTGAGATCTATACGATGTGATAACGTTAATACAGATAATTTATTACTTATATCACCACGGTGCTGATGGGACATTCGAGGCTCAGTGGTACTTTACTCGCCTGCCATGTGAAACGCCCAGGTTTGAGTCCCACCCAAACCTCAGCCCCTGGATGCAGTGCCGGTCTCAAGCCCAGATATAAATGGGAAGGTTGCATCAGGAAGGGCGTCCGGTGTAAAACCAGTACCACGTTGTGTGTCGGATCTAATGGTACGCTGTGGCGACCCCTTGACGATAGCAACTGAAGGACAACACAGTACTGCTGAATTCTGGATCCTGATTGGTCAGAAGGTGTTGATATTATTTTTTAATATTTCATCTTCAAGACAGGAGTTAACCTTTTTCCGATTTCCAAGTAACATGAGAAATTAAGGATATTTTTTTGGTTGTTGTTCCTGTTTTAATAAACATGCGAACATTTTCACATTGGTTGCAGGGTTGCATTTAATTTAGACACTTGAGTTAGCATGATGAGCCTTAATGCTAGTTGTCGTTATGAGTTAAACAGTAATGTCAAACTAGCAAGATTAGCATTAGAATGTGACACGGGTGCGATCTAGGCAGTGCACCGCTAGCGTAGTTAACAATCACTAGTTCTACTGACAACTTCTATTGCTAATACTCACACTAATACTATTACTACCAAAACTCCAACTGCTAATACCACTAATACTAAAACTAGTACTGCTACTTTCATTACTACTACCACCACCAATACTACTACTATCACTACTACTAATCCTAATATTATGACTAACTACTACTACTCTCATAATAATATTTATTATTATTATTATTATTATTATTATTATTAATAATAATAAAAATGAAAGTAAAATAATTAATAAAGTAATAGAAATAATAAGCAAAATGAATTAAGTTTGTTTTTTTTCTTGAAACCACCACAATGGATTTATCTCATTTTGCAGTAAAACGCTGGCATATTAACACTCTTTCCACTCTTTTACACTGCGTCCATTAGTCCTTTCCTCTGTCCTTCTGTTAACACTGACAGTCTGTTTTCCTTAAACAGAAAATCTCAGTTTGCCAAAAAACAAAGATCACATCCCATTTGCGAGCGATTAGCAGTGATTTTACGGAATAATTGACCTGGTTCGGTGCCAGAAGATTCCAATTAGGATCTTATTGAGTTCTTTAGCTCTGCGTTAAGCGCTTAATCGCTTTTCCTCGCCCTCGACATGAGGCAACACGTCCCTCTGAAGCTCTTGTAAATAACAAGATAGCATCTTAATTAGATGACAAATTAATTAGAATATGAATGTGAAGGTCTTGTAGTGGTAAAGCAAAGTGACTGGGATCACCGTGATATTCCCCGTGATGTCATTAGATGTCATAGAGGTGTGAACTGGAGTGTGAGGATAAAAGCACGTCATTAGCATGATAATAAACCCCCACCCCACCCCACCCCACCCCAATTTACCCCTAGCCTTGTGTTTAGAAATGATTGTGCTGACATACAGCATTATGGCTTATAATGTACTCATGGTACAGTAACATGGATTCTCTACAAACGTATTGTGAATAAACTGAATTTATGGACTGCAAGCTATAGCAAAAGCAAATAACCTCCTTATCACCTGAGGTTCCATCTTCAGAACGGTACCACTGTGGTCTTCTGGTTATGGAACCTGATTAACCAGTTGTCCTGTGATTACACATAGTGCCTATAAAGCACCAGACTACTGGACTGCCTACAGTATATATATATCAGGTACTCTGTATTTTATTTTATTTAGTATTTTTTGACGTACAGGTTTTTGCCTGAGTGAGTCTCACAGTCACACAGGACTGTAATGTTTACCCGAGAATCCTCCAGAGTTTTTCAGCCTATTCAGTCATGGAGCATAACAATGTTGTCCAGTCGCTCTGGGGTTCGAGGTAACAAGACATTTTTTAGGGCTTCTCTGAGATGTGTCTGCTTTTTTGACCTTGGATTGCCTTGCCTCAAAACCTTCACCAAGCATATAAAACTGAAGGAAGTGGAGATTAAAATGATGTACTCTAGTTGGATTTTCTTCAAACTGCAAATTGATTGGCACAATAAGCAAGCATCCGGTGCTGGATCTCTGAGAACAATTTGGGGCATATGAAGAGACCAAGGGGCAACCTCCAGAAGTGCCAAAACATGCAGTTCCATGAAAGTGAGTCGATGCCCAAAAGCGAGTCGATCCCCATAGGCCTCAATGTTAAAATGGCCAACTTTACAACAAAAATAAACATATTTACAGCCTGGTACCAAAAATAATGGTTTTGGTTTTGGCTCTATAGCTAGATTTCCCATTTCTGACAACTGTACAAGGTGGTGAATTTTTATGTAACACATCAGTTAAAATGATATTAAGCCATAAAATGATGCATTATTAAGGGCTGATTTGAGTGACAGGTGTCAAACTGCTACTGTACCTGTCTGCTATGCATGAATTTAGCTAATTGGCTAACTTGAATCATTGTAGTTTAACTTGCAGGAAGAGTTGACACGGGCGATGTATAGGTTATGGAAGACGGAGTTTAATCAAATGCAAGGTAACGCTATCTAGCTTGTGATAACTGAGGTAAGTAGGTGTGTTCCAACCAACAGCCAGGATCAACTCACTTCTCCCATTTGTCCATTTATGGATTCACCAGGGTTTAGGTGGAGTTTAGCTCCTGCCAAGTTGGCGACAACCAGAGCTACCAGAGTTGAGCTTCAAAACCACTCTTCAGAAAACCTGAGGGTGTCATCACAGAGGGTTTGTCTGGTTCTATTTATACAGTTTATGGGAGTGACCTATTATACTAGTGCTAATCTATTTATTGCTTTAAACCCCTACAGTCCATCGATCCATCTAGAAACATCTGTAGTTTAACTAGGGGCCGTGAAGGCCAATGGTGACCATTGTATTTATTCCCATTTTTTCTACAATGGTAGGAACTCCAGTCAACATTCACACGTATACATTCACACACTACAGGCAAATGGTGCTAGTTAACCAAATCTGCATGTCTTTGGACTGTGGGAGGAAACCAAAATACAGAGGAAACCCACCAAGCACAGGGACAACAGCTCTATGCACCCAAGGCGGGAATCAAACCCTGGCGCTGGAGATGTGAAGTGCTAACTACTACACCACCATGCCGCCAAACCCAGTAAAACTTTTATCACTAAAATGATTCTTTAAAGAGTTGCAAAGACGGTGTAACCTGTTAATACCCAGGTTACATCATTCAGCTTTTTTAAGCCACACGGAATGGAAAGGAAATGAAAGCATGCAGCAACATCATAGTGTTATGAAAAGCCATGCTTGGTTCTAACTTGAGGAATGTTTCTCAGGTGAAAGATATCTTATTGAGGGAATAAATACACTCAAAGAGAGGAATTTCAGCTTTCAGCTCCTTGTTCAGGGTTGTTCAGGGTATATACAGTAGAACAATATAAAGGAATAGTACTATCTTGCTGAACAGATATGTACAGCTGTGTGTCATCTGCATAGCTATGGATGTTAATGTCTTTAATTTATTTATCTTTTGTTTTTGCCACCAAGAGTGTCAAGCTAGAAAATATTTGGCTCACAAGTTTTCCTTAACTGGAACTAACAGATCCACAAATTCATGAAGACTTGGTTTGTTACCGTCAGTTATGGAATGGAGGAGCTTTAGTGTCCTGCACAGAGCCCTGACTGAACTCAACCCCAATTAACACCTTTAGGAATGAACTGGAACTGGAGCTTCCTCGACATCTCGACATCAGCACCTGAGCTCAGAAATGCTCTTGTAGCTGAATGAACACAAATTCCCACAAGCATTCCAGCATGCAGTGGAACGGAGAATAAATCTAGAACAGGATGTTCAAGTGTGATGATCAGGAGTCTACAAACATTGTGAGGTATCATGTATTTCTACACTAAGGCATGCATGATCAAAAAAAATAACAATCTCGATCCATGCATCCACATGATCTCATCTCCAAATGACGGCGATTCACTCGCACGCATTTCCCGGCCGTGAGATCACGCTGCATTCACGTGTTTGGTGAGACTCACGTGTTTCCCAGATGCTGTATCAGTAACTCATACAGTGCAACACAAAGCACCAATCAGGCCAGAGATTAGTGAATGTCGCGCTTCCTCATTTACGGTGTCCCCCTGTCACTCAAGTGACGTGTAACAAGGAGGCGGACCTAAACAAGCTAGGCGGAGTCGGAGCAGTATGCCGTTATTTTTCGTATCAAAAACCTACGCTTTGATTTTATGTGTTCACTCGCTCAAGCTCTCACTCTCAGACTGCATTTCAACTCTCTCACTCTCACTCACTCTATTCCAGCCAATCAGAGGCTATAGGAGGGAAAGTACCAGCCTATCAGGAGCTGGAGGAGTGTTCTACATTCTGACGACCTGTTTCTGATTGGCTCCTTTCCATTGTCTTTGTGTGTCCCTCCATTACATTTTCTTCTGTTATTGCATTTAGCAGTGAGTAAATATTTTTGCATCGCATGTGTGGGTTTATATCATTATTATTTTTGTGATAATAAGGTAAATGTCGCTTGCACACACACGCGCACAAACTCTATACGTGTGTCCCGACAGAGTTGGGCATGTACAGCTTTAATTGGGACATAAATTATTAACTGTATTAGTTAATTAATCCTGTTCTAGCTGTTACACAGAAACTCTGAGAACAGAAAGAAGGCTCACTTAGATTTATACCAGAATTATGTTAAGATTGAACAATAAAACCTTTAACAACGATAAATTCTACACTGTAAATGTACTTAATTTCAAATGACCTAACAAACTCTGTGATATTTACAGTACATTATGCTGCTAAAAATAATAATGCTAAATAATAAAACTAACACATGCAATGATGAAGTTGGCTGATTAACGCCCAATAAGCAAAGGTGCTATTTATCAATCATTTTGATTTATTATTATTTCATTATTGTTAGCATTGGATTTAAGTTCAACCGCTTTTAAGTTACTTAATTTAAGGATTCTAAAATAAGGAAAAATGACTTAAATTATTATTATTTTTTTTTTTTACTTATTACAAGCAAATAAATTGTTTGGTTTAAAAATGAGAATTGTGTGAGTGAATCATGAGCTCGGATCCCACATTTGAGCAAGAATCGTGCAGCCCTAGTGAACGCATATA
>JAQMYL010000003.1:26850820-26864053 GCA_030014365.1 Clarias pachynema | reverse complement strand
CAATGAGCACAGTGGCCTCCATCATCCGTAAGTGGAAGAAGTTCGAAACCACCAGGACTCTTCCTAGAGCTGGCCGGAGAACCTTCCAGAAGAACAACCATCTCTGCAGCAATCCACCAATCAGGCCTATATGGTAGAGCGGCCAGAGAGTCTCATCAGACCTGAGAATTTTGTTTCTCATGGTCTGAGTGTCCTTCAGGTGCCTTCTGGCAAACTCCAGACGGGCTGCCTTGTGCCTTTTACTAAGGAGTGGCTTCCGTCTGGCATAATCAGTTTCCTACGTATGTTGTTTCTCTTACAGGTGCATGTATTGGTGAAGTGAACAGTTTTGTTTTTTGTGAACTGCTGACAATATTTCTATGCTGAGATTCACGTGTACTTAAATTAAATGTATAACTATTGTTATTTAGAGTATATATTTAAAGGAAATGACATCATCACACCACATCAAAATAACCCACGATCATGCAGTATTTGCAGAACTTTAATAACTCAAATAAAACAAAATGCAAAAAAATTGTAAACAAAATGTGTTATTGCTTTGGCTGAATAACATTAAGAAATCAGTATTTGGTGGAATAATAACCCCGATTTCCAGTTACAGCGTTCATGCATTTTGGCTCTCCACCAGTTTTCCACATTGCTGTTGGGTAACTTCATACCAGTTTTTTTTTTTTTTTTACAAAAAAGCAAACAGCTCAGCTTTACTTGATGGTTTGTGACCCTCCGTCTTTCTCTCTGTGACATTCCCGAAGTTTTCTGGTGTAAATTGCAGTGCTCTCTTATTTTTTTCCAGACCGTTATACTGTATATCTATATAGTCAAGGTTCAACTCTGAGGGAATTTGAATCGATGCAGACGAATATGTCTGTTATCTGCTGACGAACCGATCTGATTTGAGAGCAGGAATTTCGCTCCGAAATTCTGCCTGGTAGAACATTCTGTAGGTAAGATCTTAGAGGCAGCTATCGGCAAACTTAAGTGCCTCTACTATCCATGCTAATCTTTGCTACTATACCAGCAATGCAGATACCAAGAGGGATTTTAGTCATGTTTGTACAAACAGTTCCATCCATCATTGTCAAAGCGAAATCTCAAAGCATTGCTTGTGCAGATGTTTAGACTTGTTCAGGCTTTTTCTGAGGCTCGCATCGAATCAGGGACGTGATGTTCAGTATTCAGTACAATGTGCCTTCAAGTCGAACCAAGACTTTTGGTCGTGCATAATAAAAGCACACATGGTTATGATATTAAAACTAGCTTGATTTCTCTATATAATCCCCTGCTACACTAAGGCACTTATCCCAGCATGCTCGGACACCATCGAGGCAGAACCAAGGCATGATCTGCTTCACGTGTGAAACGCTGGCCTCCCGGGAATTCCTTTAACAGCCCAAACATGTGGAAATGTGCAGGGGATGTGGCAATAACTATATCCACATGAATTATGATGGATGACGACATCGAGAAAATCCCGGCCTTCTACGTTATAAATGTTCCTTAATCTCGCTTCAGATTAGCGATGTTTGGTGCTGGATAAAGGCAGAGAGCTCTCTCATTGCCCTGAGAGAGCTTCATGAGGTACCTCATGACATGACAAGTACCAGTTTGACTTGAATGGCTCTCATGTAATTATAGCTTTTATTTCATTAAACGATTCTCAATTCTACTCGAATTCTAACTTATGTGTAATCTTTTCCTTTTCAGTTCCTGCCTTCATTTACAGAATGTCTGAAGACATCACGGTGAACGAAGGCAGTAACGTCACCCTAAGCTGTCTTGCTAACGGTCGGCCCGACCCGGTCATCACCTGGAGGCTTCTCAATCCGTTAGGTGAGTGGAGAAGTGATGCACTGCTACTGGAGCACCACAGAATTGACTATTTTCTTAGAACAGCCTCCGCCAGGAGTGTTTTATTTATCTTATATGCTTTACTTATTATTATTATTATTATTATTATTATTATTATTTAATGTTAAATGTATATATTATAATGAAGGTAAAGACAAAGGGGATTTAATGGGTTTCCTCAAGAAACAGAGAACGAACTACAAACATCAATTTTAAAATGTTCTTTAGTGGGTTTCCTCCGGTTACTCTGGTTTCCTTTCACAGTCCAAAGACATGCAGACGAGGCTAATATAGGCGTTCCTAAATTTCCCGTAGTGTGTTTATGAGTGTGTAAGTGTTTGTGTGTAGGCTCCAGGCCCCCTTCGAACCGGAACACAGGAAAAGCTGTATAGATGATGCATCACAGCATATTGCCCCGCCCACACAATCACCTCATTGGCTAGTTCAGGCTATTTTAAAGATTATACTGATAGTTAATTCTTAAAACCATAACACTGTAGTCATTAGCCATGCTGATACAGCTGATATTATTGGCACAATTATTTACTGAATATTTTTTCAATAATAATAATAATAGTAATAAAAAACTATTCTACTATTCAAAACACTGTTCTATGAATACAAGCTAAAGATAATGAAACACAAACCTTTAAAAGTCATGAATTCTATTAGCTATTTGCATCCGGGTCACGGCACCAATCCGTGCTTTTTTAAACGAATTAATGAATTTATTTATTTAGGGTTTTTTTTCCTGCTTTCCAGTTTCATGTCACTTCATGTTAGTTCTTCTTTGAAAAAAAAAAAAAAAGTTTAGGTCTCAAACTCTATCAGGTTCTTTTTCTTGTTTTTCTTTTTCAAAATGAGCCAATTAATCGCATTTGATCCGACCGTGATCAATTATCTCAAAGGCTCCCTAAGACCGAGATCAGCCCGTACCATCGGATTAATCTTCCGCAGTGCCGTTTCAGAAGAACAAAGGTCCTTTGAAGAGTTGTAGGAGTTGAAGGAGATCTGTTGCGCACATGCTTGAGAGATCATCATGACTTGCGCAGACGTTTTGTCTTCGCTTTGTTGTTTTTTCGTACGAGCGCTTCGTACGCATCAGATATTTTGGCTTCTGTCATGTCCGGTGGAACATTGGTGGTTTGAATATGACCCGCTGCAGATCTGCAGGTCTGAGACGGACCGTGATATCTGCGCCGTTATCGCATATGTGTTTGATTTGATTTATGAATGAAAACCGTTTATGTTAATCAGCTAGGAACTGTTTTTTTTTTTTTTTACTATTCCACGTACGAAATAGCTTCGACTTCGAAAGAATCATCGTTTTTCTTATGGTTATGATATGACCATTAGATTTATTTAGATAAAGAATTAATGATTAATAAAGATTTGAACAACTGAACAATTATCAATGGACAAAAGAATTACATCAGGTTGTTCTTTAATAAATAAAAGCTGTAAAATCACTGGCTCATTATTTTGGTGTAAGAGGAAAATCACATGACTACGTGTTAATTGTTAATCATTTTTAAAAAGCATCATGATTTTATTCCTTATGTGAGCTACAGTAATAGACGAGAAAATGAACGTCTGTACGAGGATGTAATAGCATAACAGTGTGTGTGTGTGTGTGTGTGTGTGTGTGTGTGTGTGTGTATTTGGGGCAGGGTGGGTCGAGGCTTTGTGGATCAATGTTCCGAGGGTGTGTGTGTGGGCGGACACTGTTCACATGACCCATGCTATCTTGCTTGTTATTTATTGTAGGGTCACTAAAGGTCACGGACGGTCTTGACTTTGAATCAGTCAGCTGTGTTGTTTGTGTGTGTGCGTGTTTGTGCGCGTGTGTGTGTGTGTACTGTACACGCGCTTGAAAGTTTCCAGGCACCAAACAGCCCTCAGGTCAAGGATGGTCTAGTGGCCTTTTATGTTCAAGAAAAGCAATTTCTTTTTAAAAATGTATGCGTTTGAGAAACGCTGAAAAATAAATATATAAACTGCAATTCTTCCACGGAAACTGGTTTAACTTTTTGTGACTTCGAATTCGTATCGGCACGTCTTCCCAGCCGAGCATGTTAAATTACAAACTTTATATTGCAAAGTTTTCCGAAGCAGAAAACAGCTCAAAAAAGAGAAAAAATAAATAAATAAATAAAAGCTTGGAGTAAGCGATGTTAACTTTGTGATTAACACTTTCAACTTTAAAAAAAAAAAAAAAAAAAAAAAAAACAGCCAGCATGACTTCAATTAGGTCCCAAAAAAACTGTTTAGCATCCGTGTGGCTAACACAATGTGTCCTTTAAATTAGCTACGAAAGGTAGGAGTGCTTGTAATTGCGCTCTAATTAGCATCTTCTAAATGACCTGATTAAATTAAATGCATCCTGTTTGGTTATAATGAGTTTCACAGACCTTTAGGAAATCAGGACAGGCATGCGTTCTCTTTTAGAGTCCGGGACAATTTAGAGGAAAGTTCTACGCATGCATATGTCTTTTTTTTGGCGGAGGTCTTAGTAATGTGTTCCGCGTAAAGAAAGATAAGTGAATGCTAAGGACGGCGTGTGTCTCGGACATGAACGCGGAGAGCTAGAGCGGCTAAATGGAGTCAGTTAAGTGTTAAATAGCAGCCATTATCTGCGCTCGCACACAGTTCAGCGTAAGCAATTAGACATATTGTGGCTTCGGAGATCAAATCCTGGTGCAAGCTCCGCCCCTGTTTCTGATGCAATCCAGGAAATTGAATATTTTTAATTCGTAAATATGAATCTTGATATAATAATGGATCTGCAGCCATGTGTATCTCAGTGTGGGGAAAGAAAATGGCGCTTTGGTGAGAACGTGGCGGTGTTCTGGCGTGCAGCCTGGCGTCTGATGCGCAGGTCAGGTGACTGTACAGCCTTCGAAGTCAGCCTGAATTAATCATACGCTAATTAGGACACGAGGAGAGACACTCGAGGGTAATTAAGGCCGAATGCAAGCGCAGGGGCTCCAGAGGGCCGGGAAAAAAAAAACACACGCACACATACGCACACACAAACACAATATGTGTTAAATAAAGCTTGGAAGTCTGCCACACACACACACACACACACACACACACACACACAAACACACATGCATGGCACCTTTAGCCTGTGGTGTCATACTTGTGTACTTTAGTGTTGATTTAGTGTTGACGCCATTGCTCTGAAGGGAACATGTAATAAAAAATAAAAAAAACACACACACACACACCAACTGTACTGTACATGGTGGGAAAACAAAAAAAAAGTGCAACTATCTTCCAAAAATAAAGAGAGAGGGATGAAGCAGACTACAATTTTACAGAATTAGGGGGAAAAAAGCGACAAGAAAATAAAGCGTTGTCGGTACTGTGACTCCAACACACTTCTAGTCTTGTTAGACGGGATTTAATGTATTACACCGCAGCGCTGTGGAGTTCTCGATTGCGGTTTGTTGAAACGTGATGATTAATTTCCTACAACAGCTGTTCTGACAGTAGTGTGGCAGCAAATCACATCTATATTAACTCGCTCCTTCTAATACCTTATTGTTTCTATAGCAACAGCTCATTCACGGGGACTCGTACAGCAGGCGCACTACATTTAATATATATGTATATATTATAGTGGATGTAATAAAAAAAATAATAAAATAAATCTGATGATCATAATGGACTGTTTAAGGAGATTAAAAACCTGCCCTTGAGGAATCCTGGAACAGCCGGGGCCGGGAATGCGAAAGAAGCCTTCGTGAGACGAGACAGAGGACAGAAAATACTCTAATAATACCGGTCTCGTCCGGAAACAAGTCAGGATCAGCCTCTGCGATCACACGACGCTCTAAACTACTGTAGCTGAAGCGGACCGGACGGCGATGTGCAGCCCGCGGCTCTGACTGCCTCCGTTCACACGCTGCAGGTTTCATTAAAGCAAAAGGAAACAAACTGAAGGAATTTCTTTCCTCCCAGTGGAGTCTGACGGCCCTTTGACGAGCTCCTTACGAGCCATCTGATCCCGAATGTCTGCGATCTTGAAACAGTAAGGAGCTGGTCAGCTGCAGTTTGTATTGCAGGAAAACTAAACTTAGATCTGAAAAATTTAAATAACCTTCGAGTTATTTGAGACGGGATCATAGTGTCCCTTCATAATGGATCATAGAGTTCAAAATTATGTCCAGTATTTAGTGTTGAGCTTTGAGCTGTCACTACTGGATATCTCATGATTACCTCTTATACAAGGGGACCAAATCTGCTACAGCGCACAAACTACTAAATAATATACTCTAAGGCAGGGGTCCTGAATTAAAAATAAATAAGTTCCGGTCAATATTATGTTATTCGAGCCGAGGTCCGAATTTCATGTTTGCGTTAGAATTCAGGTTTTTTACTTATAAATTGTAAAATTGCATATAAAATTACAAATAACATTGTAAAACGTGTACAGTTTAATCTTTGATGTTCGTGTAGTTTGTGTACGAGTCTGGTTGCACTCAGTTCAGGTATTTTACACGCCCTCTCCCGCGCCCTCACCCGCGTCCGCACCCACACCCTCACCAGCGTCCGCACCATCACCCACACCCTCACCCGCGTCCGCACCCGCACCCTCACCCGCGCCCTCACCTCAGGAAGAATAAACATACATTGATCCGTCCATTCATCTCTGAACGTTTAGTTTTCAAAGTGCACAGTTAAACCTTGGATTGCGAGCATAATTCATTCTGGAAGCATGCTTGTACTGTATATCAAATATACAAGTATATCAAGGTCGAATTTCCCCCATAAGGAATAATGGAAACTCGGATGATTCGTTCCACAGCTGAAAAATATTCAGATAAAATAATGAATACAAAATATAAAATAAAAATAAAACAAATTAAACTTGTGTTAGACGAGGGACGAAGCAGGAGAAGGGGGGCTACTGTGTAGGACGACTTTCAAATACATGCGTGTGTGCACGCACACACACACGCACACACACACACACACATAAACACACGGCTACAGCCTTTTAACCTTCTCTTCCCTGAGGCCGTTGTTGCAGTACAGTTACTAAAGAACAGTCACTACACTACACAATTAAAAAATGCTTTATGCACACACACACACACACACACATATACAATCACAATGTTATACTGTAGTAAACAGGACACGCGCACGGATGTTGACTATACGAGTGACACGCGCACTGAGACCGAGCGTGGAAGACGATTACCCACAATCCCACAGCGTGCGAGAGAGAAGAACCATTGGCTCTGTTGTGATCACGTGACCCTCGGCAAACAAAGCGCCTGCGTATTACAGTACCCGTACTGTATGTCAAGACCTCGCTCGTTTAACAAGTTAAAATGAATTTTAAAATTTTCCTCATTTTACTCGCAATCCAAGGTTCCACTGTACTTCCTTTTATTGGAGCGAGCCATGCTGTGCCACGATTTCGTTGTTCTCAGTAAACTCGTTGATTGACTCTGTTGAGTGATGCGTATAGCCACGCCCACCTTAAGGGAAAAATGCTGGATTCCAGGTGTATTAATTATTTCAATTCATCAGAAAAGCATTATGTTCCTTATAGAACCGTCACTCGGCCCGGATCAGGACCGCGGTCTGCCACTTAGTAATGCCGGCGCTAAGGGATGCTAAATCCACGGCTAATTCCCAACCTGCGCACTGAACTACTTAATAATGAATTAATAAGATGGAATCATAAGCATGTCATAAGTATTTGTAGGTGATTATGGCATGTTATGGGAAAGTTGAGGGTGAACAGATTGGACTAGTGCACATTTTACCTGACTAGCAACCGTAAGACTCTCTCTCACACACACACACACACTCACACATGAAACGACCTGCTTTACCTCGCACCGTTATATACGATCGGTGATCAAACCCTGTTATATGGTCGAGCAGCTGTTTCATCCTCCTCCTCTCATGCTGTATTTCATAGCCGAAGTTGGGATTGCGAGCGCAGCAGAGAGAGGATTGTGTGTAAAGTCGGCCGTATTCCTCTGCAGCTCAGGAGTAAATAGAGAAAGCCCATCAAAGGGACCTTGGGGCTGTTTAGGGCTTTTATAGGCGAGATGGAGAGTGCAGAGGTTCAGAGCGCAGGCAGAGAGAACAGACAGTCTGAACCTGAAGTGCCATATTCGGACGGGATCGATTTCCAGATAATGTTGGCCAAATGTATGAGGTCATTACGATCGTGCTCCTGTTTCATAATGCAAACTACACACACGACGGTTTAATACAGACTGATTGCAAACTGAATCTCTGTAGTGATGGTCGTTCATGAACGATTGGTTCTTTTTGAACGAATCTTTAACGTGACTCGGAGAGTGATTCGTTCATTTTCTATTGGGCGCGCGTGCGCAAAGCATCGCAAAACCTCCGTATGTTACATACAGGAAACAGAAATGTGTAGTTACCTTTGAGTCTTTTCGGTCCTGAGTCGTTCGTTCTTTTGTCACGTGACTCCCATAGACGCTATGCGGTGCAATAGATTCAAAAGAACGAACGACTCAGACTAGAAGATATGAGAGATGAACTAATCATTCTGTTTATTATAATATCCTTAGTTGCATTGTAATATTTTCATTACTGGAACTATAGACAAAATTTGTGTATGTGGACGTGTTGGGGGTCTTTGTATTGAAAATGTAACATTTTATTTTATTTCTGATCAAAAGATCGAAATGAACTAAAAGATTCGTTCATTTTGATGAACGAGATTCAAAGAACCGAGTCACTAAAATGATTCAAACTTCCCATCACTAAAGCTCTGATTATGAGGGGGCGGGGTATTAATAGGTAAGTCATGTGACCATAATACGTAATTTACCTCTAATAATTGTATACAGTCGAGGCTTAGACCTTCATGAATAAAACTAATCCAGTCCCAACCTGTTTCAATAAACACACCAAAGTGGAATAATAAATAACTCTGCTCGAGTGCTGCATCTTTCCGTTAATTGACTCCGAATCATTTCGCTCTTTATTCCCAAATCTTACCTTCGAGGAGGAAGAGTGTGAGAAATGAGCGAGTTTTTGTGTGTGTGTGTGTGTGTGTGTGAATTGTGTGTATTGTTGTGTGTATAAGGCGTGCTCATTAAAAGCAGAACGGGATTTCTTTCTGAAACCCCAGCCGAGCCACGCGGGATTACGTGGAGACAAAAGTGACTAAAACGCCGCTCCGTGGTGGCGCGGACTCGTCTTCTCCTGAATTAATTAGCATCCACTTGGACGGAGATGAAGAGACGACTGCGAGGTGACGGTTAAAGAAATGAAGCTCGTGGGGGAAAAACCACGACTGCGAGGTTCTCCTGATGCATTTAAGAATCGTATTTCGACCGATCGCGCGTTCCCAAGAGACCGAAAATGAGCTAAAGCAGCAAGTGAGAACAATAGCACTCAATGGTGTGTATGTATACAGTATGTGTGTGTGTGTGTGTGTGTGTGTGTGTGTGTGTGTGTGTGTGTTTCATCCCACACATTTCTTCTAGGGCTTTTTGCAGATCATAACCTTCCATTTAAAACTGCTGCTGTAATAATCGATCAAACACACGCCTCTCACACACACACACACGGTTATTCATGTTGCCTGCTGTCCCATATCACGTCTCTGTCTGTCGCTTCAGGCTAGATTTCTTTCTGAAGATCTCTCTGTTCGTCTCATCAAGCTGGATGCCTGTCTGTCTCTGTCTGTCTCTCTGTTTTTCTCTCTAAATGTCTGTCTCTCGATCACTCTCACTGTCACTTCATGCTTAATGTCTCTGTCTCCTCAAGCTGGATATCTGTCTGTCTCTTTGACTATCTCTCTATATGTCTCTATCTCTTTTTCGATGTCTCTGTCTGTCTGTCTATTTTTCTCTCTGGATGTCTTTCTGTGTTTCTTTAAGCTAAATGTCTCTCTTTCTGTTTTTCCTTGTCTCTGTCTGTGTCCTTCTTTCTCTCTGTCCATGACGCTGTCTGTCCCTTTGGATGTTTGTCTGTCTCTTCCGGGTGGAGCTTTCTCTGTCTGCGTCTTTAGATGTCTCTCTGCTGTTACGCTGCACTGCTTCACAGGTTTGCGCTGCTGTAAGCTTCTTCCTGGTAATTTATGAGTGTGTTTATGTGTCACAGTGATGCATTACACACGAACGCGTACGCAAACTTTTCATCGGCGGTGTTCGGGCGAGAAGCTGCTACGCCACGGGGACGCTCGCGCTGCTGTAGAGCATGACAGAGGAGTGTTTCCCAAAGACTCGCGTGTGTGGTTTTTTTTCCCCCCCTTTCTTCCATTCACACCGAATGCAGTCGTTAATTCTGAACAAATCATGAAATGTCTGTACACACACACACACACACACACACACACACACACAATAACTTTTTGACCTCGGATGCTCACAGAGATGTTAACGAGCGGAAGATTCAAGCATTGTGTGTGTGTGTGTGTGTGTGTGTGGGTGTGTGTGTGTTATGCATTATGTGCACTTCTCTAACATCAACCCTGAGGCAAAAAAAAAAGTGGGTGGAATGTACTGTGTGTGTGTGTGTGTGCAGGTTTTTAGGCCTTTATGAGGACCAGTCGGTGAGTTCTCACATACACTCGGTCCCCACGACGCACAAATAACTCATGTGCTTCAGTGATGTACAAATCAATAGGAAAGCTCACGAAATAAGTACAAATTTGTGTGTGTGTGTGTGTGTGTGTGTGTGTGTGTGTGTGTGTGTGTGGATTGTCACATATTCTTTTCCTCTTTGCAGATTCTTTTCTCCTGTACGTGACAATATGAGGTGATTACCGAGATTGAAAAGAAAATGAATTTGGCACTCCATTTTCTCCCTTTCGGCTCCGCCACATTAGCCCTCGCTCGTCACTTCACTCTGCACACACACACACACACACACACACGCGTGTGCACACATACACACACAGAGCGAAACAGGGATGGCGCTCCCGCTTTGCATTAGCATGATGTTAAACGAATATGAGATGTGATTCAGAGCTGCTTCAATCACACACACACACACACACACACAGACACACACACACACACACACACACAGACACACACACACACAGACACACATACAGAGATTCTTCAAGTGTTGTATAATAAAAGAAAAAAATTGTCATTTCATTCTCTGTGTTGTCTGTCTCTATTGTCTGTATCTTTGTGTCTCTCTGTCTGTCTCTTCAGGTTGGACGTGTCTCTCTGTCTGTCTCTCCTCTTCCTGTCTTTTCAGGCTCGATGTCTTTTCTCTGTCTGTCTCTTCTGGCTTTCTGTCAGTTTGTCTGCCACTGTCTGACTCTCTTCCTGTTCCTTCAGGCTGAATGTGTCTCTCTGTCTGTTTCTTCATGCTGTCTGTCTCTTTGTCTTTCTCTATCTCCTCAGACTCGGTGTGCCTCTCTTTCTGTCTATCTTCTTGTCCCTCCAGGCTGTTTGTCTCCTTAGGTTGGAAGTGTCTCTCTGTCTGTCTCTCTGGATGTGTCTCTCTCTCTCTATCTGTCTGTCTCCCTGTCTCTTCCTGATGTCTGTTTATGTCTTTAGACTGTCTGTCCCGCGCTGGCTCTCCGTCAATGTCTGGTTCTAATCTTGACTCTGTCTCTTCAAGTGTCTCTCTGTCTTCAGGCTGTCTTCAAGCTGTCTGTTTGTCTGTCTCTTTAGACTGGATGCTTAGATGTCTGTCTCTCTGGATGTCTTTGTGTTTGTCTCTCTAATTGTCTCTCTGTCTCCGTGTCTGTCTACCCGCATGTTTAAATCCCTCTCTGTCTCTCGCTAACCGTCTCTCTCTGTCTGTCTCTTCAGGCTGGATGTCAGCAACTCATTCATAAGCCGTGCAAAAATAAACATAGCACAATTTTATTTTAAATCATTCACGCTCAACTGATTATAAAACATATTAAGATTTTTTCACTGGTTTATTCATGGATAAGCAGCGTGCAAATTTTAATACATATTAAAAAATAACTCAAGTGAGAAGGCGTGAAGTGAAAGTAAAACGGAGGGAAAAAATAATTGTAATGTCCAAAAATAATAGAAAATGGTTAAAAATAACACTTCCAAACCTCAAAATAAAAAAAGAGGAATATTTTTTTCATAGAAACATGATTTCATTGCTTATAAATAAATGTAAGTTTTAGATCATTTAAATTATGTGAAGTGAAGCTGATCGGTTCATGTAGCGTTAATCTGATCCACTGAAAAACTTTCACAAGTACGTTGGTGCTAATTGTGTTCGTGTAGTTTAATCACGTAGAACTGGTTCACATATTTAACAAAAAAAAAAAAAAAAAATCAGTATAGTAATGAAGCTTCACTTCATTATAGTAATGAATGTATGATGTCATTTTAAAAAAGCTAATAATTATTCGTTATACACTGCAATGTCTTCACCGCGCTGTAAGTTTAAGCGCGTCGCCGTCAGCCATGTTGGGTTAGAAGGAGCGACACTTCACACAGTAATAAACAACAACAACAACAACAAAACAGAATAACTGTGGATGTATAAAATTAAGCTATCTTTGAAGTTGGCATTTTAATGCCCCTCCCCCACTCCCCTCAGATCAGTGTCCACCTCCAGGTTACCCACAATGCCTTTGGTAAGTTCGATGGAATGAGGGTTTCATAACGAGGCATGCTAATTAAGACAGTCACACACCTACACACTGACTAGCGAGGGCAGGAACAGCCGGAGAAGATGCTTTTAGATTCGCCTGGTCGTCCCACACACACGCACACCACACACACACACTCTTTCTCTCTCTTTCCAAGTGTGTGTGTGAGACGTTTCAGGGTCGAGCACGTCTCTCATTAGATTCTGGCGAGCGTGTTTCTGCAGAAGCCTAATTATCGGCTCGTACCTGCTCTTTGGCCTCCTTCCACCAAAACAGTTTAGAATCTGCGCTCATAAAAACTTCGCTTCCCCATAAATCCCTTCATTTGTGTCAGTCTATCAGTTAATGCAGCACCGTTATCTTCAGAATAAACTCATTAGCTCAGTAATAACTCGCTGTGGTAGCTAGCTACATGGCTAAAAGATATGAAGGAATGTGTTGTCTGTGACAATTAGCATCATAATCATCATAATTGTTGTTTACTTTAATATTTTTTTTTATAATAGTTATAGAAAAGACCCCTAATGCTAACTGCTAGCTAGCTTGGATTTTGCTATGAAAAAAAAAAAAAAGGCAAATGTAACCTAATTGAATATTAGTTAGCTGTCTAACTTAGATGTTTTATTTATTTATTATGCCGCAAGAGATATTTTAAAATGCTAGTTGTCTTTTAGCAGTTTTAGTAAAGAATAACTATACTGAACAGTACTTAGTTAGTAAAGCTAACAAAGTTGTGTATATATATATATATATATATATATATATATATATAAAACATCACT
>JAQMYL010000003.1:26822109-26833071 GCA_030014365.1 Clarias pachynema | reverse complement strand
AGAGCCGTTATGAAGCTTTACAGAGCAGAAGTAGCAGATATACATCTCAATATCAACTGTTCAAAGGAGATTATTGGGTAATTTCGATAAACTCCTTCAGTATTGGCATGTAGTTAGAAAGTGATCCCAAACTTTTAAATGGTAGTGTATATATAATTGTCTGGGTTTTTATCATATCACAGTGAATATCATATAACAAGTTACAACTGTTCCTTTAGAGTACATGTTACAGGGGGCTATCAAGTCGAACCGGGACTTCCTGGTGAATGAATTTACGCTGACATTTACAGAAGACATCAAACACTGTACAGTGATGAGACTCTTCGCTGCGCACTAAAACATTTGAACGGTGCAAGCGTTTTAAAGAAGGCCATATGTCCGTGAATGTTGATCCCAGCCGAAGTGGCCGGCCCGCTGCAGTCGTTCCCGTGAACATTAGGCGAGTGGAACCCCTGATCCTTGAAAATCAACGTCGCCGACTTACAGAAGAGACACATCTGTCTGTGTGAACTGTACGCACCATCCTTCATCACCACTTACACATTAGAGGAACTCGACTGGGAGTTACTGCCACACTCACCCTACACTTCTGACCTTGCTCCAACACATTTCTACATGTTTGGGTCATTAAAGGAGTTCCTGGGAGGCCGGCGTTTCAGACGTAAAGCAGGCACGTACTGAGAAACTTTGGTCTACTAAGAAAACTTTCTACCTTCTATCTATCTGGGATAAGTGCATTAGTGTAGCAGAGGAATAAAGGGAGTTTTTACTCTATTGTGTCATTCTGCACAATCAAAAGTCCTGGTTTGACTTGAAGGCCCCTGTACGAACTCATGTGAATATTTTATTCTTATATTTAAATATATAACTAAATACTATATATGATATACTATACTGTAAGGATTTAAGTTTTCTTGTTACACATTTCACAATTTCGTTGTTTTGATTTTCTCACAATTTTTTATAAAATAAATAAAATTAGCGTATTTCCAAAAACTGAAATATTTGATTTTAAAACTTTTTATAATTGTATATATATATATATATATACACACTAAGGATTAATGAAACCCACAGCAGCAGATACGGAAGCTAACGCTAGGTGGAGGAAGAAGCCGCGAGACCGAGGCTGCTGCCATTTTCCCGCTGGCGCAGCAGCCATTAGTGTCGCTCGCTGCTGTGTATTTTAAGAGGAAATGATTTATCTGTACAGTCCTACAGTGATTCCCTACAGGGCCTGCAAGAGGAGCAGATTTATTTTAGGGGCTGATCAGACAATATTCATGTAGCGAGTTCTGAGTCATTAATTTAGCAGGATGAATCGATTCCATAACTGGATCGACGGAATTAAAAACATGTCAGGGTGTGCAGTTATAGGGAAATAATCAATGCAATGGAGTGTGGTGTTTTAGTTATGAATCCCTGATTTATTACAATAAATAGAGACGTTTTGTTGTTTATTGTATAACGCTGCGGATCATCAATAAAATAATTTTTAACTTACAGCAACTTTACATAATCGCTAACTCGTTTTTCTCTCTTTCACACAAATCAAAAGGAAAGCAGGAACAGATCTTGTATTGCTTGTGTTGTCCAGCTTTCCCATGCTGACACTGGAGACTCCTTACATGCATATTAAATAAACATGTTTCTCCTAAAAGAAATATTTACCATAGCAACGATTATCCATTAAAGAAACAGGTCATTACTATAGAACCGATCTCCTTTTATATAACGATATAAACCTGTGAGTTCTTTAGTTTTTTCAAAGTCAGCGACTCTACAGCGCTCCGGTGTAACTCTCTCTATAAATAAAGGATTAATGGATTAAAGGGAAATCTAATATTTTAATATGAAACTTTTTGTTCCTTTTCTTTTTTTCCCCACAACACAGAAAGGTTGTAAAAATAGCAAAGTGTTTGTGAAAGTGAGACCAAAATGCTTTTGGATAGAAATCAATACTGCTGAAGCTGCATGAGGGCAAATCAGATTGGATTCAGTTTAAAAATAAATAAATAATGTACTGGATGATATTCGATTGGAAATTCTGTTGATCGTGGTGTATTTTATCACATTTAAAATTGTAAATAGATAAAAGAAAAATTTGCAAGTGAAAAAATAAACGTGTCTGTAAGTCTAATATTTAAATCTTTATTAAGTTTCCCACAAAGCTCACACACACACACACAAAAACACACTCATTAAAAAAATAAAAAAAAAAAACACACATGTCTTGTGATGATAATTGGCACATTTCTTTATTTTTGAAAACAGACATTGAAACGTTTTTTAAATTTTATTTGATTTTTTTTTTTCCACAATTGAACTCCTTTTTAAGATTCAAACTGGACATTGCACTCTCACGTGAACATAGGAGGAGGAAAAAAAGGCTGATTTGTTTGATTTCTATTTTTTTTTTCATTATTTTGTTCAATTTTTCTCTTTCGTTTTTCAACATCAGCGCAGGAATAATTCCAGTCGATATCATCAAACCGCCATTAACAACACCGAGGACATCGAGAAAGAAGCCACAACGTTTTGGTTACTCGTGACTGCGAGGAGGTTTTTTTTTTTTTTTTTTTAAATATGCTTTTTTTTTTTCATTTCCCTCTAAGGAGGAAAATTTCCATGCAAATGAGTCGAATGGGTTCAAGCTATCCATGAAACGCTGGCCAAAACAATGCATTAGCAGAAAACACTGAAAGGGAATAATATAATACTTCTCCCTAATAAATAGCAGTGCACTATTACTACGGTAAATGGAAAAAGGCAAGTGTGTGTGTGTGTGTGTGCGTGTGCGTGTATTGTGTGTTTGTATATAGTGTGTGTGTGTGTGTGTGTGTGTGTGTGTGTGTGTGTGTGTGTGGGTGTGTGTGGGAATAGCTAGAAATGCAAACCAGGTTCGAACGGGTTTCGAGTCGAGTTTGAAATTGCGTCTTCTGTCCCTTTTATTATTTTTTTGGTGACGTTGTCGAACGTACGATGTTGTTTGTCTCGCACGTCCAAGAAGCAGCCACGTTTTCTCGCACGTTCACTGCTAGCTTGAGCCGCAAAAAGTTGCGTATGGAAACCTCCCCCTCCCTCCACCCCTCCTACCCCAAACACACCCCTCCCCCGAAAGATGTAAGAAAATCGTTTTGCCACACGAAAGAAAATATATAGGACCAAACAAATTTAAACTGACTGTCTCGACAATCAGAGGGCAAAAGAGCAACCGTTTAAATGATCTGGTATCGTGTTGCAGCGGCGGTTCTCTTCAAGCGCTCTCGGCCTTGTCGTCCTCCTTCGCCGCCTCCGAAACATCGCCCTCTGCCTGCTCGGAGTCGTCCGTAGCAACTGGTTATGGAGAAAATTTCACAAGAAATCTTTATTATTTTCTTTCTTTGAACAAGCATGTTTATTTTCCTATAGTTTGTGCTTTTCTAATTTGCCAACTTTTAATTATGGAATTTATAGAGTTTTCTAATTAAATTATGGAATTTATAGAGTTTTCTAATTAAATTATGGAATTTATAGTTTTCTAATTAAATTATGTGCACCGCATGTGAAACAAGTTCATTCTTCTTGCATCACTTACATCACTAACGTCTTTTTCTTTTCACGTGAAATGAATCTGTATCTCTGACTGTTACAAAGCGTTGACACTGGAGACTCCTTCCAAAACGTTCAACAAACATCTCCTCACAAAAAAAAAAGGCTCGTATAAAAGATCTCATACATTCTGAAATCAGTTTAGCAACAGTGCTGTGTCAGTTAGATCAGTTAGAATTTCATCTTTTTAGACATTTCTATCTGAAGCAAAAGCCAGTTCACAGCTCACATAAATAAATCCACTCATCTCAATAAATTCATGTGAATTACTGCCTCAAATAGTGTATGAGGTAAGATGGATTGAGGAGAAATAATTCTCCTCTAATACTTTTATGATTTTAATATGATTCTAAATTATTGTTGAATTTGCAAAAAAAAAAAATTGGATTTAAATTCACAAATGATCAAATCTTCTTCACACCTAATAATTTCACTAAATTGCACCTGAGGCTGGATTTAAACCGATACACTGGGACATAAAGTCGATGGCTGAGGTTAGCAGTCATAGCTGTCGTTAGTATAAAATAAGTAATATGACCGTTTTTTCGCACTCGCTTGCTGCTATCATGAGCAAATTTTTTTTTTTAAATAATTGACTCAATGAATTTTCCATGAATTTTAGATGAGATTAAGTGTAAGGCTATAATTTTTATATATATATACATTCCTTAGAAATCGTGTTAAAATAGTCATAGCTTAACATCTATTCCTAAATAAATTTTCTCTCCCTTGTTAAAACGCAATGGATATTGACAGAAATTATGATTATGGTTTATAAGCAGTTGTTCCATCAGTTTGTCTCCGGTCTTGCTTTCAGAAGAGGCTGTAATTCTCCAGTAAACTGGCAGTAAACATGATGCTTCATGGCTGCAGAGCCTGAACATCTATAAAGTCTAATTGTGGTCAAGTCATGCACTTCGATTTAGTCGAGCAGCCACAGTGCAATAGATCTCCGGCTGAAACCGCTGAAGGCTTCAAGCACAAACTATAACATGTAAAGGAAAGAAATCGATTGTGTAATTTGGTTAGACGGAGACGTATCCGGTTTTGGTTCTAAGATCACTGACATGCAATAGCAGCCCTTTGTAAAGCATCACTCATGTTTGGCTAATTATCTCCACGCTGAGATTTTACACTGCTTGAACATCTGTGACGAATATACTGAATGTTTGTTCCATGTTGTCTGTCTATTTAAGGGAGAAAACGTAAGAAAATATCAAATCATTATATATTTTTTGTCTGATCTTATTTTGGATAAAGCTGTTTTATCTGTTCTAATGGTTACGATGTGTTAATGAAAACTCATCACACAATTTACACACTGCCATTTTTAGACGTCTTAAAGATAAAATGATGACCTGCCAAAAATATCATCAGTTAATTTAGTAAATCTGGTCTTGTGACAACGTCACCAAAGTTCACATCCGAGTATCAAAAGTGACTCTTCCTGATTGTAGTTGAAAAACATTTTGGGAAAATTTTACAATATGTTTTATTCAAAGTGATTTGCAAACGAAGTGGAATAAATCTTAAGTGCAGTGCAGTTATATGTCTTTTTAAGATCCAACAATTAAAGGCTGGTGTACTTGGTTAAGGACACAAAATTATGGGCCTCATTTAAGGGCCTATAATTTGAGATAATTTGTATCTTAGTGGTCTTGCTCGAGAGCTCAACAACTGCAAATTAATGGCCTTGCCTAAAGGTGCAACAATTCAGGGCTTGCAGCCTTGTTCGAGCCTTTTCCACAGGCTCAACAATAAGGGTTTGAGGGTTTAAGAGAGGGTTTGGGGTCCAATTTTTGAGGACTAGTAACCTGTTCAAGGGCTCAATATTTGAGGGAAAGTAGCCTTGCTCAACGACCTAAAAATGAAGTTGTAGGCACTTTGCTTATAGTCTCCATACCTGAGGACTTGGGACCTCAATTCATGGTCTTGCAGCCACAATCAGGGTCCCAACATTTGAGTGTTAGAGACCCCACTAGTGGCCTTGCTCAAGGCCCAACATTTAAAAGCTCGAGTCCTTGCTCATGGGTTTAATAATTACAGGCTAGTGCTCTGCCTCAAGACATCCAATATGTGAAGGGTACTGTTTTTTTCCTCAAGGGTCAAACATTTGACGGCTAGTGTCCTTCCTCAAGGGTTCAACATTTAAAGGCTAGCAGTCTTGCTCGAGGACCCACAATTTGAAAGGTAGTGGTTTTGCCCAAAGACCCACCATTCAAAGGCTTGGAGACTCAAACAAGTTTCCAACATTTAGTGGCATTGCAAACAGGCTTCATGATTGAGGGCTAGCGCCCATACTTACATTAACCCTTCATAACGTTATATAAGAATTGGTTAGGGCAAATTATTATAACCATGCTACACTATTTAGTTTATGAAGGGGATTTAAAACAAGCTCCTTCTATAATAAGATGTTCTGATGTTTAGTTATATCAGAAACAAATTTGAAGGCTCAGTTCGATTCAATTGCAATCACTTTGGGATGTCAGATCTCAGAGAATTACACAAAATGTAAAAGATATGTTAAATGTTACAATTTACAATAAGCATAAACACTAACACTAACATGTTCACAACAGAGGCTTATCGGGTTCCTTAATTGCCTTGAATGAATCTCACCTGGTTTGTCTTGCGTTTGGTTCACTTCGGCTTCACAATCAGCTGTCTTGCTAGCAGTGGCAGGCACGTCGGCTTGTTTGGCTTCCGCCTTCTCCTCCTCCTTTTCCACCTCCTTCTTTGCTTCTACCTTCTCTGAGGGCTTCTCTGCCTCGGCTTCGGCACGTTCTGCTTCTTTAGGCTTCTCTGCTTCCTTTGGTTCCGCCTTCACATCCTGTTTAGTTTCTGAAGGGGAAGTGGCGGGAGCATCAGCCTTGCTTTCCTCTGCTGCTGGAGAGTTAGTGGGACTTTTGGCCTTTTCCTCCTCCTTGGCAGCTTCGTCTTGTTTCTCTGCAGTGGGAGAAGTAGCTTTCTCTACCTCTTTCTTCTCTTCATTTTCTTCGGCCTTGGCCTCAGTAGCAGGACTGTCCTCCTCCTTGTCATCATCCTTCATTTTTTTCCGGATTATGTGTCCGCGGAAGCTCGCCTGGATCTTGGTGGCAGCCTTGTGGGCTTTGTCTTCTGGTTTGGTGCCATCTTGCTTGATCTCCTGGTCACCCTCTTCGGTCTTCTCCACCTGAGGAAAAGTAACAGCATTAGCAGAGATTACTGGCATTTTTAGACGATTTGCCCTTCAATAGCCCCCTTCTGAATCTTGCCAATCCACGGTCTGAAAGGCTAATCTGAGTAGGAATATCAGCCAGAGGATAAAACTGCTGGTTATTAGTTGAATTGCAGTCAAAGATCTGGGAGAGAGACTGTTGGCCACTTGAAAAAAGCTCTTAACCCGCAACAGTTTCAGAGGTCTGGCACGTTACAGTAAGTAAAAGTATTTGGCTAATCAAGTTGACAAATGGACAAGTGCAAACTGTGCCACTCACAAAAGCACCAGTCGCTAAAGACTTACACATACACAGCTCAATACTTTTAACTGTAAAAAGCATGAAATGCAGAGAAATCCAGTGAGTTGCAATGCATTGATACCTTTAGGTTCCTCAAAATTTAATGAGTCATTAGATGACCCAGTAAACTCTTGATCTTGGTTCTGGTATCAGTAGGAACTATCACTGGGAACTGGAGCCCATCCCATGGAGCTCTGGCCACAAGGAGGAGGACACCCTGGATAGGTGCTAACCCATCAGAGGGTACTCTACATTCACTATCAGCAATTTGGAAACAACAATGTCTTTGGACTGTTGGGAGAAACCACAGTACCTAGAGGTAACCTACAAGGCATGGGGAAAACATGCTAATTCTATGCATACCATCCTGAGATTCGAAACAATAACCCTATTGAGGCATCAGTGCAAATGGTTGAGCCACAATGCCCCTTCCTTTATCTTGACTAATTACTTCATTTCTTTGGATCTGGAGTAACTGGACGCAGGTCAGGAATATACCCCTGGACATGATATCAGAACATCAAACATTTGGCTCATAATAATGTTTTAATTCTTCGTTATCCTCCAAAAAAATTAAAGTTCATAAATACACAGTATTAGCAGTTTATTTAGATAGGGACCATTGGTGGCTCCTTTCCAAATAAAACAATGTACAAGATGCTGTTTTTGCTTTCATTTATTTATGAAAGTCAAATATTTGTACAGTTAAGTGAAGTCTTGAGGGAATAAACTGTCCTTTTGGAGATAATCTAGGCTGATTCGTCATTTGGTGATTGCTAGACTTTTGTGAACGCTTTCCAGCAGCTCCAGTAAATCTGGCATGCTGTGCTCTAATCGCTCTTCCAGAGCCACGCGCTCAACAGGAGACCATGTTCACCTGGCAGATATCAAGTGAGCAAGAAACCTGCAGCTGTTTTCTGAGCAATTAGCAGGCCATACACCAACACTAGGACTTTATGAATGCTGTCGTGGAAGGTTGCGCTTAATGATTAGATTTGCCATAATTACAAACGCCGGGCTAACAAATTTTTCATAAGGTAGAGAAAAAAATGTTGAACAGAATCCAAATAATCATTAAAGTGACTAAAGGCTTCCAAATATGTGTCTTGCTTTCCATTTTAGATTAACGACTTTGCGAAAAGATGCCAAGAGATTCCAAAACACGATTTGAAAATAATTACCTTTTTTTATTTTTTGCAGAAATCAGAAATCAAGGATCCAGGTTTTATTTTTAAATCCAAGAAGCCAAGTGTTACTCAAGCATCCTGCAAAAGCAATTAAACTGTGTGCAAGAAGAAAGGCTTGTATTGACAGGCAGTGGAAAATAATGTATTTGTAAAAATGACTCTAATAAAATAAAGTAAAATTTTGAAGTGGCCATGACACGAATCGAGCTTTGATATGGACGAATGAATTTTGTGCAAGCAGTGAGATCTCCATCTAACTAATAAGCATGGGACATCAAGGCACGGACATCAAAGACTCCAGGGGGGGCGTCCAGGCGTGCGGAAATGAAAACATTACTGACATATTTTGATGCCGACTCTAAAAGGAATCCAATCAGTCGACTGCAGTTAATGCACACAGATCTTTGATGGATGTTTCGTCTATCTCCGAAAGGACATCTGGGCTGGTTTCCTCATTAGTGCACTCCATTACTTTTCTTATGGACCACCAGGAAAGATGAGGTCTGAACTCTGTGTTTAATGTGCGACCGAGATGCTCTGCCCTCTCGTTACACTCTCGCATGGCTCCCTGCCCAAGACTTCCAGGGAACTATTGACTAAGTGCACTGGCATCATCCACCCTCTGAATTGACCACAATCCATCAGTTCTACAGCAGTACACTTCAGGGTTTAGTGCTGATTGATGACTCATGTAACAACTTTACCGAAAGTAACACTTTCACACTTTTTGCGCCAAGTCAACACGAGTCATTACGGAGGGTTTCGTTAGCGCATCATTTAGTGAAGCCTTGTTGCAGTTCATTACACCCGAGCAATAAACCTGAGGTTCGTGAGCACCTTAGAACCCTGGAATCATTCCCATCACTTGACGCCAAAGTCTGGTTCATTTTGATCAGTGAGAACGCAATCGTTCCACATACAGGAATCAGATATGGAAGCCAATCGTACCTGAACACGGAAGCGGACATGAAATCATCAGTGCCGTCTCTCTCCCCTGAAACCTCTGCACACGTCATTCTCATGCTCTGACCTACACAGTCATAGCTGATACATTTTTTTCTGAAATATCAATAATATTAGGCATAGCGCTTAGATTGACTTCCTCATTCTCTTCTTCTCTTTGTGTTTAATGGCGGCTCACGAGCCAACCAGGTGAATACCTCCACCTGCTGTATCAGAGAATGAAAATACACCTGTGTACCTGAGTACGGAAAGTAACAATATCGTGAACGTTCGAGGAATCGTTTCTGAGAACGTTAGTAATCAATCGTGCCTAATATAAAAGTGCCCTTGGAGAGGTTAAGTAAACTCTAGCATGGTTCAACCATGAAGCGATTCAAACATGATGAATTTTTGGGTTGCAACCGGGTTTTTTTTAGTTTTGGAAATGTAAACTGTTAAACTTACCATGAAACACAAACTGAGCCAAATTACAGAGCTGTACTGCATAAATATGAGGTGTTGAAATAAATATGAAAGAAAAAATCTACACTGAATGATAGACAAAATAAGTGAATACTATACTTACTGTACCTAATCAAATACTTAGCATCCCCTCAATGTTCCCCATGCTTCGGTTAGTGGGTGGGGTTTTTGTGTGTGTGTTTTTAGATTTCTATGTCAACCTCACTAAGATTTAGTTCTCCATTATTGTATTTTCAACTAATAAACGGAAGAAGTTTTACAAGGAACTTTTCAGCTCTATACACATCTTTCAAATAGCAAACTACTCAAAAGTACGATTTTGACTCTAATTAAAAAAAATTAACTAATGCTGTAGGTGTGAAAGTATAGAACATTTCAAGAATATGTGATATGTAATTTCAGATATAAGTTTCAGATCTGCAAAGTACATACTGCTTCATCAGAACGACAGTCACATTGCTTATCGATGCGAATGGATCGGAGAGGGTTTGGACTCGTCCCTCAGTTCCCCACATTCACACCTCTCCTTCTGTCCTGCTCTCGCGGCTGCCAGGAACCACAGAGAAGCCAAATGGCAGCAGCAGAACTCCTCGGATGATCGCTGCAGATTGAAAATCTTTCGAATGTGACACGGTGCGATGATGTACCGCCTTTTCACCTACTCTGTCTAGTCTTCTCAATTTGTAGTGAATGAAGACTGAAAGGAAACAACGTCTGCCGGTTTTAAAACTCCATAACTCAAGCAGAGAGTTTACAGCTCGCGAGCGGCCAAATCTAATAAAGCGAGCTTTACAGCCTGTAAAGGTGAGGGGCTGGATAAACGACCGAGGCAATAGGGAAAGGTTAAGGAGTTGCGGCGATTGGCATTAGGAAAGATTAAGGAGTGCTGTGAACTTTTCGGACGCTCCCGTACCAAGCGTACAGAGCAGAAATGGGAAACAGTGACGACAACAACTGCGCGAAAAAGATATGACTGCTAAGCTTAACTCTGAATAAAGTGTTAATTACGGAACTCCACTATTTATTACAAATAATATGTGGCCACAACTTGATTTAATAAAGCTGAAGGAATGAGATCATCAACATAATTGAGCATAAGAGCTCACTATTGGTATTTAACATAAAATCAGTTCACAATTTAAATTGTCTGCTTGTCTGAGATATTAGCATGCTAATACGCACTTCTTTTCACTTAGCATGCTAACTTTTACCATCTCCAAAAAATCCAAATTAAAAAAGAAGAAATATTTGCAAATCTT
>JAQMYL010000003.1:26808506-26822078 GCA_030014365.1 Clarias pachynema | reverse complement strand
TAAAATGTACTGTAGGAAGTGAAAAGATATGAGTGATGCATTAGTTTACCTTTTTTCATTCCAGGATCCTCGGCTGAATTGTTCCACCAAATGGCTGATATACAAGTAATACTCACATGTCTCTAATGAAAGAAAAGTAAAAATAAATAAACAAAACCATAACGAAACATAACATGAAAAAATGATTAAATATAAGATCAATATGAAGTCTGGAAATGAAAATCAAACAACTGAACAGAGAAAAACATTAAAACGGAAAAAAAAAGGAGATGTTAACCTGAAATAATGAGGTGAACTGAATAAAATTAGAATATGTTACAGATGAAATCTGAAATAGCTATGAAAAAAAAAAAGCTTCATCAGGAGCTGTGAACTAATGTACAAATAACTGAACCGCGTTCTCTTGTATTCGTCTGATTTGCGCCCAACTTCCATAAAAAACTCTAGCCACAACCTCGGCCCCGTCTCGACCCAGATAGTTCACACTTGCTCCTTATTAAGCTGTACTGGTTCATCATCACGCAGCACAGAATGCAGAGGTCTTGAAACGTGTCCAAATCGTCCTGTTGCGCTCTCGTTTATTGGATTCTTCCCACTAATGGGATGCACAGGCCACATACGGCGACTAGACATTGGCATCTCGTGAAGGAAACGAGAAGATAAACGAGCTACAGTAGCCTCGCAGTCAACACTAATGCTTCTTTTTTTAATCACATTGAAGGAAACATTTCCATAGACATCTATAAAGCCATAAGGTGCTTTAATTCAATATGCAATCGATACACTTATCTGATTCGCTTAGGTTGTATCACTTTTTAATCCTCTCCTGGGTATTTTACTGTATAGTAGATGCTATTAGGTTTGGATAGCAGGTTTATGGCACCACTTATGGCTCTCAGCTATGGTATTTTTAACCAACGCTGTCTATAAATTAGTGATAATCAAGTGTGCAGAATCCAATAAGCATAAGTTCTGCATCATAAATGGGACTATGGAAAGAGATCAGTGGATCTCAGGATTTGTAAGTTCATGATTTGTACGGTTTTGTCATATCAAATTAATTACTTTACATGTTTACAAATACAATGATACTCAGAGCACATGCATGTCTTCTGTAAATGTATGGAAAGGAAATGTCTAAATACTTAATATTCATTGATTTATCTTTAGAACTTTGATCTTCAATGTTGCTTCCATTAACTAATTTATGAAAAATATTATTTTACTTCTGCATGTTTCTGTTCAGACATCTTTAGATAAAGATAAAGTGCTAAAACTGAATTTTAAAAAACTTTCGTTAACTTTTTTTTTTTTTTACCTCTAATCTTTTTTTTGCTACACCAACTCATCTAAACATAAAATTTTGCGATTTTTAAGTAATCCCTTAAATTTCTGAATTTTCCATTCAGATAGATTTGACATTTTCAATTTTTACCTAAAAGCATTAAAAAAAAAAAATCATCTCATTATCATTTAATGATAAACCAATAGTGAGAAAAACATTCCTAGTCTGAACTTGCTGCAGAATTTAATCAGATTTATCCTTTTGTTTCGCTCCGATACCAACATTTGAAACATGGTGGTGGGAGCACCACAGGGTAAGGAAGCCTGTTTTAGTCAAGCCTGAAATGCATGCCCACAATGAAGCATGTTGTTGATAGTATCATATTGCTGGTGATATTGTTTTTATTTCTTTCTAAATTAAAATGTCTTGTCCTAAACATGGTATTTTTATTCCTTTGTTTATTTTATCCTGCTCAGGGTCAGAATGGATTTGTGCCACAGGGTAGAAAACAAACCCTGAAATCTGAGCAAATCAAACTTTTGATGTCTGATTGAGCTTCGATCTTGAATCTCAAGGTGTTTTTGATGGATTTCTAATGAGTTTTGATGATAGCTGCCTGATAGCCTCTAGTGGTGGTTTAATGGTTGTTCAATAGACCTGTATTGACTTTTGATATGTATGTCAGTAATGATGCTATAATGATCACGTTGCCTGTAGGGAAATCTACACAGAGCGGGCAAATTTGCATTAAATACACAACATTAACATTGGTTAACTACACAACGCTTGATCTGGAACCGAAGCATGAGTTCCAAACGATATGGAAATATTTCTCCACTTTTTTTTTTTTTTTTTAACATGGATATTACAGGCTGACATTCAAGCATTATGAAAAAAAAATCTCCTTGTGGCATTCAGTAGAAATTGCATTCTCTGCTCTATAAAGTAGGCTCAGTAAATTGATCGTATAAGACGGGAAATGAGATTAGACCCCATGCAGGAGCACTGAAACCTGTTGCTTGCGTTGTGTATTGCGCGTGGTGGTACTGGGGCGCTCCAGTAATAGGTGATGTCTTGTAGCTGCCGCTGCAGAATGAGTCATTTCTCATGAGTCACTCTCATCATTATAGACCCCCGAGATCACTCGAGAGCATGACATCATCCGACGTTTTTTTACGCCAGCAGAGCCCCGAACGCCATTAGGGCTCTCTGTTCCACAACGGATTACGTTGAATGTAAAAAAAAAAAAAAAAAACGGATCAATTTGTCATGTGAGCAAAGAAGGATTGGATAAGGCGTAGATATGTTGATAAAACATTCCAGGAGACCGAACTCTGAACACGCCTTGAGATGATCGGCGTGGTATCTCCTGCCTTGTGATTTTTAAATGGTGGATCTGAAAGCTGACACTAATGTGATTCATAGCAGCGATGAGTAACACACAGATGTATGAAATCATCTCCATTAGCCAGACCAGAAGATAAAGAAGCCGGGCGAGAGTAAAAAGCGTATATATCGCATAATATGGTTACGCGGCTTGCTTTTTAGTCATTTCAAGGAAACGTAGCCTTTCGGGTCTAATACAGATGGTAGGTCCTGATATATCCTACACTCTGCCGTGTTCTGTTCTCCTTCGTCTGTCAGGAGATAATGCCCTTTGTTCTGCCTCACACCAGTCAGGGATTTATTACCATGTTTGTCGTGGATGCTGATAATCTTCACACTTCACACTTCTCCTTATTAACTACCCTGCTGGCCTTTAATTTTTTTTCTCTCTCTCTCTCTCTGTCTCTTCTCTTCTCTTCTTCTCTTCTTCAGGGCACCTACGTAACTCGGAACGAATTTTAAATTCGAAATCGATGAGCAATTTTCCCTAATAGGCACACCGGCATCAAATCAATCACCCGAGGCTTTTTATAAAAACTGACATGAGCTCAGATCGCTCCGGCGCTGAAGGAGGAAGCGCGTCCAATCAAAATGATTGACGTGGAACACACCGTGTGAGGCGACTTCATCTGCGAGGCGAAACATAACTCACTCGTGTTACTAGAGCGACTCCGCGGCGCTGCTTAACGAGACGCGAGGGCTCGCAGGAGTGTCATCTGTACACCGCGGCCTTGATTTCACAAAGACGGGCTACTCCCACTAGCGCTGAACAAAGCCTTTAACACAAAGCAGTCAACACTATGTGAGCATTTTTAGCGAAATGTCCAAGCTCTGAAGTATTAAAAACAATCTTGAAGGTGCTGTTATTTCTTCCAGGCTGTAATGGGTTTAGCTAATCAAGGTCTTTAGAAATACAGTAATACACTGGGCTGCCAGTTAGTTCAGCTAACTACAGGTGCATAATTAGACCACTTTGAGGTTTGCATTTGTTGTACTTTTTTGGAAAATCAATGGAAAACCCAACTAGTACAATGTTGGACCAACATTAGCCACACATGGCTTGGGATCGGTTCTACAAGAGTGTGTTACTGGACATGAGCAATGGTGGTGTCCCATCTCCATCTTAAGTTTCATCATGATGTGAATCTAAACGCAACAGCATCACTGATCATGATTTACTTTATCTTTTTTTTTAATACTCATTAAACTATTCGGTGAGCTCTCATACCCCGTCGGTCATCCTCGAAGAGGCCACGCCCATCAGGAGAGAAACGTTTCATCACGGAATAAAGGTGACAAGGGGACACGTGGAGCAGGAAAATGAAATAAAATACAATAAAAGCACCCTGTAGCAGAAACACAATCAGGACTACACACTAATCATGTCGTGTTCTTGTGTAATTCCTGCATCACACAAACGCAAGCACCGGTATTCTCCAAACACTACCAAGGCGTCAATTCTCCTGTGGCCTACATCATCATTTATCATTTACACAGATGTTCATTATTAGAACCAGAATAAGAATGCTACATACATTTTATATCATAATCTGACACAGACATCAACACACACACACACACACACACACACACAAGAATCTGGCTATATGGAAATCTGAGTGCTCTGTGACAAGGCAGGCTTTTTAATTAAATAAATGTCATGCTTTAATGAAGGTTGCTTCATTAAAAAGAAAAAACACAGCTCAATAAAAAAAAAAGTGTGGTGTGCATTGTGGAAATAAGGTGTGTGTGTGTGTGTGTGCTTTATGGTGTGAACCACGCCCCGGTCCGAGTGTTTAAATGTCCTCCCCTCCCCCACACTTAAGAAACCATTAGGGATTTCAGGCCTGAGCTGAAGGGAATGAGAAGATGCAGAAGCAGAAGAAGGAGAAGGAGAAGAAGAGCGCATGTGAGAAGTGTGAAGAAAAAAAAAATCCCAGTCCAAGCTCTTCTCTGGTGCGTTTTTTCCCCCCTTTTTCATGCACATGAATATTCAAGGCTTGCTGCTTAAAATGCACGAGTGTCGAGGCATGCACATGCAGCGAGGAAGCACCTGCGCGCGCAATGAGGCGCAAAACGTCGCTATTGCTACGCGGTTCCGTCAGCCGCGCGATGTCATGCAGAACAACGCGCCGTGGTCGGGTGCGCACGCTCGCGCCCCGGTGCTTATACAATCCGTGCATCAATCATTATAGGAATAATATCGATAATAATAATGATGATGATAATCTGATACAGTTGCACGACAGAAAGAAAGACACCTCGCTGTGCATCAGTGCTACAGTAGATGTTACACCACGACAAACGGTCGGTGTTTTTCCCCCCTAGTGAAGCCAAAAACTCCACCTCGAGGCTTTATTTTATTTATTTATTTATTTATTTTTTTTTTTTTTTTTTTTGCAGTTACGCAATTATGACGTCGTTTTTTTTTCTTTTCTTTAAACATAGTTAATATTTATTTAGTCGGTATACTCTCTCCTCAGCATCAGCACCAGAATCAGAATCAGCACCGCCGCCGCCGCCGCCACGCCCTTTTCATTCCCTTTCATCTTGCCGGCGGCTCCGCGGGGGCGCGCGGGTGCACGCACGTGGCTCGAGTTCAATTCACGCGCTCGAGCGAACCGGCTCGTGCATGTTGTTCAGCGATCTTACGCGTTGTGCTTTACATCCACCTCGGTATATAGACCTTATATAACGCCCTATAATAATATCTATGTATTAAAAAGGTGAGCGCGCGCGCGCGCGCGACTGAGCGCCATCATTTCACACGACATGAACCGGCTGCTGCACCTCGTGACCTCGCTGTTCCACTTTTTTTTTTCTTTCTTTCTTCAATGCATCGTTCAATAAATAAATAAATAAATAAACAAATAAATAAAGCATCCATCTTTAGTGCATTGCAAATCCGGACATTTTTTCACCCCCCTGCGCTCGTGCATTAGCAAGACGCGCGCGGACGCGCCCAGGAGCGCACAGACAAAGGAGCTGAAAAGCCCCCGGACAGGTGCAGATGTGCAGCACAAAATCTCATCATTTATTCTCCTTTTTTTGTTTGTTTGTTTGTTTGTTTGCCCCATCTGCAGCGCGAGCTCCTTAAAAAGAAATCGCCCCTTTTTTTTTTGCACGAATTTCCCATGCAGCCCACGAGTTCAATGCACCCCACCCTTTTTCTCTCGCTCTCTCATCTCTCTCTCTCTATATATATATATATATATCTCCATTTTCAACTTCTACACACTGACACCTAAATTAACACCTTTTGCAATCATGTGCATTAAGTATTCTTCATTATTCCTCAAGCATCCAAATGTCATTTTTATTATTTATTTTTTCCATTATTATTAGAATCCTGCTACACACACACACACATATATATATATATATATATATATATACTTTTTCTTTTAAGGAGAAGCCTGTTTTGTTAAAATGCAAGAATCTGTTAATCAAAGCTGAGAAATCAACCTGGATCTCAGGTGCGAACCCGGACCGTAAATTCTTTAAACTCTCAGTTGCATGAAGGTAAAGTCTCCAGGCAAGGCATGCTCGGATGTTAATTACATTAGCAAGGCGTGTCAGATGTCGGTTCGAGCCTAGCTGACAGCACAGGAGTCCCTGTGATTAAGACCATTCTTTTTTTTTTATTGTTGTTCTTTAAAGACTTTAATATTTACACTCAAACAGACAATAAAATGAATAAGCAGTCATAATTACCGGCTTTGTTCTTCTTATACAGCACAGCATGCTTGTAGTATCCTTCCTTTTTTGCCGCCTTCTTCCCTTCTTCCCTTTTTTGCACTTCTCTCACACACTCCCTCGCTCGCTCAAGTGCTCTCTCTCTCTCTCCTGCTCTTTCTGTCTCTTGCTCTCTATCTCTCTACTGCACACACACACACACATTCACACACTCTCTCTCTCTCTCTCTCTCGCTCTCTCGGGCTGTATCAACAGCTGAGGCGTCTGATGCTTTTAGTCATTACAGTCAGGCCCAAGCGCACACACACACTACGGCTGGTCGCTCGCTCTGAGGCAACAATGAGTGCAATCTCTAAAGCCCTCCTCTCTCTCTCTCTCTCTCTCTCTCTCCCTCGCTCTCTCTCTGTGTCACTCTTTCACACCCCTCCATCCTCTCTCCATCCTTCTGAACCCACCCATTGTGCAGGCGGTAACCCCACCCTTTCCTGGAGCTCCTATGAATGACTGAACATCTACAATCTGTCCAATTCCCACCTCTACACTACACACACACTCACTCTCTTCCCCCCTTTTTTTTTTTTTACCCCCTACCCCCCTCACTCCACGGGCTGGGCGGTGGCCCTGCAGGTCCTCAGCGTGACCCTTTTACAGGTTGTGTGATCACCAGTGTGTTTGCCGTCAATATTAACGCAACAGAACGCCTCTCTGGTGTTTTTCCGTGTGCTGTTCACATGGTAACGGCGCCGACTCGATGGCCGTGCAAAAGCCCCAGGGTGTGGAAGTGTTTCTGGCATCTCCAGCAATCATACACGCACAAACACACACACACGCACAGACATACTAATGGCAGTAGTGACCAGGATCTCCCTCCACCACCACCTCCTCTCAGCAGCTTCCAATTTTGTAATAAAAGGTCGAGTGCACTGTGTGTGAGGTTTTATTACGCATCTAAGTGCACTTCACAGGGGAAAGTCAAGCCTCCGTTTCACATCTACAAAATGTATTTCCATGTAAACTACAGATCTGAATCAATTAAAACCAGTTTTAATTCAAACAATACACTGGTAGTGTCCTATACAGTACAGTACAGTACAGTACGCCCAGTGTGGAGCGGATTTACAGTTTAGCTCCCTGTTCTTCAATTAGCCAAAAAAATCACACACACACTTCACATGTGAATATATAAACATGTACTTCAGCATGTCATACCCTGAAATTTCAAATTTAAATAAACCGTTTGGCATCAGATATAAAAAAATAATAATAAGATGAAAAAAACACAGACAGTGCAGAAAGGAATCATGTGAGACAATGTTTAGTGTAACAGCTTTAAACCACGTGGCCTATGTGAAAATAAAAACGCTACGTGTGAAAACTACCTGCGGAAGGAAATGAGTCATGTGAACAAGTGCACGTGAAGATAAATCGATTTCATGAAAATAAGAGAGACAGGGAAGTGTGGAAAAATCACAATAAGAAGGAAATACATTCTGGAATTGTAGTGAAGTGTATTTGTAAATAAATAAATTGTTTGTAAACGTCACACAAAGAAAGAAAAACATGACATTGTCTATAAAGACGTGTAAAACGTGGGATAAATTCATCGTGTGATGGAAAAACGAATATTATTAATAGCATGGAAAACAGCATGGAAAAAGGCATTAATTATGTGTAAAAAATCATGCAACAATAAATTAGTCATGTGGAAGAAAAACCACAAGACTGAATAAACTATGTGTCAAAGTGTGAAATAAATTCTTCCTTTGTGAAGATCATGTGACATAAATAAATGGTGAGAAAAATCATATGTTAAATTATGATTCATGGTGGAAAAACTCACATCTGGCAGTAAATGAAGACTGAAGTGAAAATAAATAAATCATAACCGAATAAAATAAAAGTGAATCATGAATTTTTTTTTACTTGCAAAAATAATGAAATGTGTAAAATGTAAAAGTTGAATAAGTAAAATTTCATGTTTAAACAGTGTAGAAGGTGTTATTTCATACACACACACACACACAGGTGCATCTCTATAAATTAGAATATCATTGAAAGGTTCATTTATTTCATTAATTCAATACAAAAAGTGAAACTGATTCATTACACAGTAACTGATTCATTTCAAGTGTTTATTTCTTTTAAATTTTTACAGGCGATCAGTCTGTGGCACTGCTGAGGTGTTATGGAAGCCCAAG
This sequence comes from Clarias pachynema, assembly GCA_030014365.1. NCBI lineage: Eukaryota > Metazoa > Chordata > Actinopteri > Siluriformes > Clariidae > Clarias > Clarias pachynema. Next base: position 26,813,513 of record JAQMYL010000003.1, on the reverse strand, counting down.
TTGCTCTGATAGCAGCCTTCAGCTCTTCTTCATTGTTGTGTCTCGCATCTTCCTCTTCACAATACTCCAGAGATTCTCTGTGGGGTTTCAGTCGGGTGAGTTTGCTGACCAATCAAGCACAGGGACACCATGGTACTTAAACCAGGTATTAGTACTGTTGGCAGTGTGGGCAGGTGCCAAGTCCTGCTGGAAAATGAAAACAGCATCTCCATTAAGCTGGTCAGCAGAGGGTAGCATGAAGTGCTCTTAACCTTCCTGGTAGACGCTATGCTGACCTTTGACCTGATAAAACACGGTGGACCAACACCAGCAGATGACACGGCTCCCCAAACCACCACTGACTGCAAACTTTACACTGGACCTCAAGCAGCTTGGATTCTGTGCCTCTCCTCTCTTCCTCCAGACTCTGGGACCTTGATTTCCAGATGTAATGCTAAATTTACTTTCATCTGAAAAGAGGACTTTGGCCGACTGAGCAACAGTCCAGTCCTTATTGTCCTTAGCCCAGGTAAGACACTTCTGACGTTGTCTCTGGGTCAAGAATGACTCGACACAGGGAATGCTACAGTTGTAGCCCGTGTCCTGGATACGTCTGTGTGTGGTGGCTCTTGAAGCACTGACTCCAGCTGCTGTCCACTCTTTGTGAATCTTCGCCAAATTCTTAAACGGGCTACTGAACCAGACTGAGAGACCATTTAATGGCTCAGGGAACCTTTGCAGGTGTTTTAAGTCAATTAGCTGATTAGAGTGTGACATCATAAGTCTCCGATATTGACCTTTTCACAATAGTCTTCTTGTATTAGAAATTATAATCAAATGCTAAAAAGATGCCAAAAAATGTTTTTTTTTTAAATTGGTTGTTTATGTACCTACCTCAGCAGCGACCTCATTTCCCCTCTCGTCTGTTCCAACCACTCAGCATTCAGCAGCAGCAGTTACTAATCACCGGCCTGATCATCTGTCATCATCTACACCTGTTTCTCACTGGGTCAGGACTTAAATTAGATGCTTTTTATGCTCAAATGATTCATAGGTCACTGTGTGGCTTCACAAACAAAAACATTCCTCTGAAACTGCTCAGGTAGAGGGACTGGACTGGACTGAACATGAGGGCTCAAGACTTTTGCATCGTAATGTATTCATTTGAGAAAACTGTCAACAATAATAAGCCCATTAATGAAGCATCTGAACAGTTCATTCTTTGGCACACAAGGTTGTCTATAGCAAAGTGATTCATTTGAAAACTGCTATATAACCTTATTTTAGAAGCATTCAACTCCGACGTTTTTTTCACAGCACGACATGTACAGTAGCTGACAGATTTTCCAGCCGATGAGCTGTGACAAGCTATTGTTTTTGCTTCACTTCTTTCTGTCACGTGATCAGCGAAGCGATAAAACATAATGTGATACACTTTTGGCTACTGTGAATGGTTTGAATGTGTTTAAAGGGTTTTTGGAGAATGTTGAAGCCAAGAAAAGGACATTTAACCAGAGCTGCAGGCTGACTGCGAGATCAAAAACTAGTTATATAAACCAAAAAATATAGACAACATTTTTTGCCATTTCTGGTTTTAAGCATGCTTATGACTCAAAGAAAACATGCACAAAATATCCTCTGTCAGTTTGCATTGCTTCATTTTTCTCAAAACTGCAAAGATGGAGTTATCTCGTTTTGCTGTCAAACTGATCGTTTGTTAATTATTATAAACATAATATATACTAATCAATCACATAAGTGTAATTTGGAATGTCTAGTAGTAGTGTTAAACATTTAAACATTTCACAATCATCAAACATGTACAGTACAACATATAGTGCACTATACCTCATTGTCATAATCCCTATTATTTAATAATATCTTGATGTGTCATTCTTTAATTAATTTAAAAATCATTAGCAAGTGGTATAAGTGCAATAAAACACTTGGCATCATCGCCCACCTTTTTATTGATTGTTTTTCTGTAACTAGTGTGTCTAAGTCCTTATGCAGGCGATATAATTACTTCAATATTGAAATATAAATCTTTGCTGGAAAAAAAGGGAAAAAAACAAAAAGAAAAAAGAAAGAGAAAGTGAAACAGGAACCACTGGAGGTGTTGGTGCTGGAGTGAGATCGTATCATTATCTTACCATCACAAAGACTGAAGGGCGCATTACAACTACTCATACAAGAGATTAATCCAATTAGAATCATCGTAATAGGTTTGTAATGAGAACAATCCCTGGCAGCGGTTTGAATATTATAATCGTTCCAGGTTCGTTCTCAGCTAAAAGGCTTTATTAGAAGTCATTGTGTGAAACCGTAAAAACTCTTTTCAATTATTCTCCTCTAACACAGACTTTCTCGTTGGGGCTAAATTACAATACATAAAAAAAAACATGCAGAAGGAAAAGCCCTCGGTGGGAATATGATTATTTTATAGCTTGACCTTGTGCTAATGTTACAGGAAGCGCATTATATGCTACATGAGTAACTAAACCGCTCTTTGTCTCACATGTAGTGCACTATATACTGTAGGTTGTTAAAAAAAAAAAAATTTTAAAAAAGGTTTTCTGAGCAATGTAGTGCACTAGGGAGAGAGAGCAAATCACTCCCTAATGTAATATGAAGTGCACTAGACAGGTGTGGTGTCTGCTATTGTATACAGTAACCTCCATATGTGGAGTAGGGAGCATTACCACTGACGTTCCAACCACACCCTGTTCACTAGGACAAGTGAACTTCTGGAAAGAAAATACAGAACTGTATAGGAAATCATGAGTGATGAAGAATAAATAAAGTGCTGTTAAGTGGTTTAGTGTTTACATTCACGTGTGTATATGGCTCTAAAATGTACATTTACATGTGTACTGCACTGTTACGGGATCTACAGTTATGTGTGTACTGCGCTGTATATGGCTCTAGAGCATACGGTACATTTACATGTGTAGTGCACTCTTTGTGGCTCTAGAGCACAAATGTACATGTGTAACATACTGTATATGGCTCTAGAATACACATTTACACATGTAGTGCACTGTACATAGCTGTAGAGCATACATTTACATGTGTAGTGCAGGGCTTTATATGGATGTAGATTGTACATTTATACATGCTGTGAACTTCTAGAACAGAAATAGGGAGCTATATAGAAAATCTAGAGTATCAGATAATAAATAGTGTGTAGTTTGCTGTATGTGGCTCTAGAGCATGCATTTATACAGTACATGTACCATGTTGTTAAGGGCTCTAGAGTGTATATTTACACGTGTAGTGCACTCTACTGTATATGGCTATAAGTGTATATCAGTGTTATAATGTATACATGCTAAAAAAAATGTATAATGTATACATGCTAAAAAAATTATGCATTCTACATCCTATCTAGTGCACTTCGTAGTACAAATAATAAGTGGATTGGTTTCAGCTCCAGTCCCTCTAGAAAATTATAAACTAAAAATAAATAAATAAATAAATATGTTATTATTTGATTGAGTACTGACCTGAGATCAGATGGCTAATTCAGAAGGTGCTTGTGTTTTATAGCCTCATATGTAAGTATGGGACAACACACTGGTGTGTGTGTGTGTGTGTGTTACTCTTTAAAACGTAAACTCTTTAAGTGCTCCATTGAGGCACAGGAGAGATTAGACATCGACCAGCACAAGGCTGTGGTTGTGTCTGTCAAAGCCTGTTAGCATCCACACACCCACTTCAACCCCAACCCCCATGACGCCCCCCCACACATTTACACACACACACACACACATGCAGTGTTGCACCAAGGACAACATGACAGTGCTATGTGTAAGTGTGTATACTGTATGCATAGATTTCTGTCAAGGTGGCAGGTCTTCTCATGTTTAAAAGGTCACAAAGGACGTGTTTCAATCGCACATCCCTGGGCGTGTCCGATCTCCTCTTAAGATCAACGTGCTGTTTTTTCCCCCCTACGTGTTCAGATGTGAGAAATTGGAATCTAAAATTTATAGACCCATCCAGGCCTCGTCTCTTTTATCTTCATCATAAGATAACCTCACTTGCTCTTTTTGTGTGCTGCTGGGTGACACAGGGTATAAGCGAAGCACCGGATAATTGAATGGAATTGTAGAATGTAGACATCATCTATGTGTATCTGAATCCTTCATGGCTCCTCAGAAGACTCAGCAGACAGTGTGCTAGATCAAGTGATCTGGATCTTTACTGTGGACACACACTGCACTATAAAAAGTACTTCGCCCCATATCTAGAGCTCTAGACTATATATTTTCACCTGTAATTTGCAGTGCACTGTTATCTGGCTCTAGAGCAGGCATTTACACATGTAGTGTGCTGTTAAGAAAACCACATAAAATCCAAAGTTATACAAACCAAAAAAATAAATAAAAATTGACAACATTTTGTGACATTTCTGGGTTTTAGCATGCTTATGACTCAAAGAAAACATGCACAAAATGTTTCGTTTTTCTCAAAACTGCAAAAATGGAGTTATCTCGTTTTGCTGTCAAACTGATTGTTTGTTATTTATTATAAACATAGCACTCTGTATATACTAAGTACTCTTCAAATAGTATTAAATAAAACCTCAATCACGTTATTTATCCATGTGAGATTCCAGAGCCGTCTCCCTATAAACGCTATCTATTTTATATAAGTGTAATTTGGAATGTCTAGTAGTAATGCTAAAGGTTTAAACATTTCACAATCATCAAACATGTACAACATAATTGATTTTTATTTTATTTTAAGTAATAATGTCTCATAGCTCTAATGCATACTATAATGCTAAGATATCGCACCTACTGTAGGTCAACATAACGTGTAGGGTTTAGGAGTCAGTACTACAGAGGTGAGCATTTGTGAGCAGCAATATGGTTTCATTCCTAGAAAGAGTTCATCAGATGCAGTATTTGCTTTGAGGATGCTGATGGAGAAGTACAGAGAAGGTAAGAGTTGCATTGTGTCTTTGTAGATTTAGAGAAAGCGTACGACAGGGTGCCGAGAGAGGAGCTGTGGTGTTGTATG
>JAQMYL010000003.1:26778465-26791616 GCA_030014365.1 Clarias pachynema | reverse complement strand
CTCAGAGCGTGGTATCGGTTCCCGGTATCGGGGGACTTTTAACGAGTACGAGTACTTTAGAAAATGTGGTATCGAGGTCGGTATCGGTGCATCCCTAATTTATATGCCTTACAAGTCATTCTGAGAGAATATGGAAGTGCCAAAGTGCGGATATAATATGACCCAAGACCTGTATGTGAGCATTTCCTCCCCGTCAATGACCTCTATGGGGGAGTGATTGCCGAAATGCGAGCCCCTGACCCGTGGAGAGCAACACGGACAGAGCATTCTCATTAACAGCACCATCGCGATCAGCGACGATGGCACGAGGATGAAGAATAGCAGCATGGCGACGTCTGAGAAGTGCACACTCGTTTCTGGGGAAGAAAGAAAACAAGACAAGATTAAGGATATAAACATTCAAACCATGTTTGTAATTTTAACAAAAAGATTTTGATGTAATTCTGAAAAACATTAATCTGAGACAATTAAACTGTCCCATGTATGTTAGCAATAAAGACATACTGTAGCTAGTCAGACTTAAAAAAAAAAAAGCTAGTACACTTAAAAACTAGACACTACAAAAAGTGTATCTGTTTATACAGATCAAAATCAGGTTCTATAATCAACTGCTTTGCCAAATGTTGATGAGGATAAAAGATTTTAATGTTTATACAGTACATTTATGCAGGTTTTTATATTTTTCATTCTGCTTTTTATTTGTAAAAGAGAACCTTTTTCATCATGCTTTGAGTACAAATCTGGATTTTTATTTCATTTACTCTTTTAACTTTTAATCTCTGATGACTCCAAATAAAGAACCAAACCTGTCCAAAATATCTTAATCTACTTTCTGTTTAACCACATTTATTGTACATATTTTCTGGTAGCTTATCGTTCATAAGTTTACATGAACGCCTTTCTAAACTTTCAACCTACATTGTGTACATTAAAGCTAAAAACTGCAGCCTGAAATTAGCATTGTTTTGTGAAACCTTCCTGTTGAGCAGAATGAACAGAAGTTGTTTCTCACTCTTGAGGCCGACGGTGAGGACGGTGCTCGAGGGAGGACCCTGGAAGTCGGGAGGGTTGCGGACGGCGCAGCTGTAAGTGCCGTTGTCGTTCAGCGAGGCGTTCAGGAGCCGGATCGATGCGTCGCCTCGCGCCGGCTCACCGTACCACTGCACACGGCCTTTAAAGTACCCGTCCTCCGGAGGGTACGACACTGAATAGAAGTGAAAGAACTAGGAGGGGGAAAAGTGAGAATGTACTGTATATATAAAAGGGATGGTAATAATTAATCATTAATATTTTATAAGAATTGATTACAATGTTATTAAACAATAAGGTTTGTTTAGTAGGTTGTAGTAAGCCAGCAGTGTTCTAAGCAGCTCCTATCGAAGGGTCGAACATTCGAGTTACCAATTTCCAGACCGTGGTTCTATGAACATTCGTAGATGCGAACAAATCGCGGAAGTAGCTCAAGTGTATTGTACAAAAAAATTTTTTTAAATAGACACTGCAGTGAACCAGACACCAATATTTACAAATCATATACAATATCTTCAGTGTGTAAGTGAATGTATAAAATGCGGGATAAATGTGCTTCCATTCTTACCCTGACACGCCCATCGCTCTGGAATAGGCTCAATCTGGGCTCATCAGGTCACATGACCTTTTCAAATCACAAATCACAAGTCTCATCTTTATGCTCCCCAGCTCTCAAACTGAAGCTCTTTTTTCTGATGAATCTCACTAACGAGTGGTTTTCTTATGGACACACAGCTGTTTAGTCCCAATCCTGTGAGTTCTCATCATATTGTGTGTGTGTGTGTGTGTGTGTGTGTGTATGGAAATGACATTTCACTAATAAACACAGCTCTGGTTTTTACTGTTGATTTTATTTTATTTTTTTGTAATTTATATTTCTTCCTTTACAGAGTTGACGATTCATCAGTAAGCGTTATTAATAACCCAGTTCCAGTCATTTCGAATCTCCTTAGTTGTTTTCTTTGCTTGACGCAGACCATTAATTAATTGAAAATTTCTTTTAATGGAGACTTTTTTTTTTTGGCCAGTCAGTGTACGTTTAACACAAAGTAGATCTGTGAGGCGACTGTCTGGTTTTGATTCTGGAAAACAGCCTGATGCTGATCGCAGCTTTTAGTTTTAGTTAAAGATTGAAACGTTAATGGGAAGAAGCGTATCCAGCAGAAGTGAGAGGAGTGAAGGAATGACTTGGCGATTTTTTTTTCTCCACACCGATGTCAGCGGAGTGAAGAGACGACGGTGAGGCTCGGGTTTTAAACACTGACATCGAGTTTCTCCTCGGGTCCTGAGCTCGGTATCTCCTCTGATCTCGTAATTCTTCACAGCTCAACAGTGTGGACGATGATTTATAATTTTTTTTCCTGTAGGTTCAGTAGGTTAATTTAGAGAAAGTGTCATATTTTAGGAAAAACTGAATTTTTACTTTTATTATTACATTTTTTTACTTTGACATGCTGAAAGCTACGGATAGAAATTTCCGAACGCTACACAGAAGAGCTGTGAATCAGCGATAATGTTTATTATCTGATTTGTCTCAAGCAGCTGTATTTCTTACTGGTGTTGAATTATTTGCATTTACAAATTTTGATTTTGAATTACTAATAAAAGTTACCTGAAATATTGTATAAATTGTCTTGCTAAATCTTTATTATTTTATTTCATGCTAATCTTCTGCTCCACCCTCCAGTCCAGTAGGTGGCGTAATACATCAACACCTCTAAAACTAAAACAACAAAGAAGAAGAGGAGGAGGAGGAGGAGTATGTCTATGCAAGAACTTTACAGTCTATTAGAAGCGGTTTGTATTTTCTGCAAAAGCTGTGGAATATTTAACGTTTTTAAGTGCGAATCTGTTCTGAATCAAAACCCGACTCATTGAATCAAATCACACAACCCCTATATATGGTAAAACTTTTTTTGTTTTCTTTAATTATCTCACAGCTTGAGTGGGGAATGAAATGAAAATAAACCAGAGGGACAGACGAATGAAGACAAGTGAAGTGTCCTGTAATTGTTCAATGACATTTAATGAGAGAGAGAGAGAGAGAGAGAGAGAGAGAGAGAGAGAGGATGGACAAGCTGAGATCAGGAGACTGAGAGCTTTACGGTCGTGTGAACGATTATCTGACGAACAGCGTGTCAGTGAGGGTCTGACACAGCTCGCAATTCCTGTCCTGAACACCAGTGGGCGCTATACAGTAGTGTAAAGGTGAACTTTTTTGATTTTTTTGGGGGTGGGGTTATGTGAAATGTGTCTAAAAGGAGTCTCCAGTTTTAGGGCATGTGTAAAAGTCGGAGCGGATTTACGGGCCGAGATCAGCGGTTCCTCCCGACGACAGGGGGGAGGAGAAATGAGGTAAGCTCTCGAGGTTATCGGGGGCGGAGGTACGGAATCTGATTCGATTATTTTCAGTCACGGAACGAATTCTCTTTGGGAGAAAAAATATATATATCTCGGGTTGGCGTTAATACGGATTAGTTAATTAAAGCTGTGTTTGTCAGAGCCGCGTCTCATTTACATAATAATCTGTTAAAAAGTGTGACAGAAGCAAAACACAGAGCGATTAATAATTAAACTAATGAAGAAGAGCAATCAGGTTTTACAAACATGACATCAGGGTTACGAGAGACAGAAGGAGACAGAGAGAGAGAGAGAGAGACATAAAGAGACAGCAACTACCTACAGAAAGATAAAGACAGAATGAGAGAGAAAGCAAGTAAGAGACAGAAAGGGAGGGATAGACGGAGACGGACAGACAAGGGAGACAGACAGATAGATATTAAAAGACACAAACAGGGAGGGGCAGAAAGACTGAGAAAGACAGAGCAAGAGACTGAGAAAGTAGGAAAAATAGAAGGAGGGAGGCAAAAGAAAGAGAGAGAGAGAATCAAACGGAAAGAATGACAGAAAAAGAAAAACAGAAGGAAAGAGAGAGAGAGACATGAGAGAGACAAAGAAAAAGACTGGAGCGAGAAACTGGGAGACAAAGAAAGAAACAGACGGAGGGAGAGATTTAAAGAAAGAGACAGAGAGAATTTTTTCCATTTAAGACGGCCATGACATCATCACCGCTCCTCTGAGAGCTAATTAGGTAGAGTGGCTGTTTGACTGAGTGCCCTTAATTCACTTCTCCCTCTTTCTCTCTTACACAGACACGCACACACACACACACACACCCACACACACACACCTACTGTCATGTTAAATATTTGGGAGTGGGTGACGATGACATCATCACACAGACACACCCTGTCTCTGACACACCGCTTCTCGATTCAGATCCCTTTCAATTTCACATATGATGTCGCGCCTCACACACACACACACACACTATCCTGAGCTCCTGCTCCTGCTTAATATTTCATGAAATTCTCATTCTCTAGCTATTCATTTTCATATGTCTACACACACACACACACACACACACACACACACACACACACACACACACACACACACACACACACATACACAGAGCTTTAAATATGCCGTGCCACTGAACCCGGTCACTCACACCTCACAGACTTTAACCTCTCGCTCAATAAACTCAGATGAATATTTGGAGCCTCAGCAGATTTATGTGACTCGGCTGCGACTGAAACGACTCCAGCAGCTCAGTTCAGACGTCCAGACGAAATCCCCAGACACTCGAGACACGTTTCAGACCTTTAACATGGTCTCTAAAAGTGCAGAGAGCACAAAGCGACGACGTGCAGCTGAACTCTGTGTTCTGAACTCATTAACTCCGCACTGTTCAGATATTACGCAAAGGGGCGGAGTTTGTTTTAAAATTATACTACTATTATTATTATTATTATTATTATTATTATTATTAAGATCGCACTGTATCAGCAAGTATTTCACTATGATCGAATTTGATCAGAATTCTAATAATTAGATTCCACCATTTTGGGCTGAAACTTTATTATGATAAAATATGATAAATATTTTGTATGTAGAACATCAGAAGAGTAGGGCGTATGTATCGAATCATTGAATTTCAATTGAAAGATTTCACACACACAGAGAGCTGGCTAATGCGCTACTGCAACACAAATGTTCAGAGAAAGAACTTTTCACAGTCATTTGAGGTAAAATTAATTTCAGGTTCATACTTTCATCAAATAGATTTGATGAATCATTCATATGAGGTAAGTTTTTTTCCCAGCAGGCTTTTGGCAAAGACACACACACTCTCTTTCTCTCTGTCCTGGCTAAAGATAGCTACATCACCACAAAAGTCCAGATAAACACCCGAATTATTTGAACCGAAGTCTCTTGGGCTGCATTCCATTCCTAAGCCTACTTCAAAGGGTGCTCCCTACTCCCTACTCAGGGTACGCTGGTTAAGGAAACTTCCCTCGGCGAAATTCCACTGTCCGAAACGACATCACCAGAGCCGTCATCGCTTCCTCTGTGCGTTACCATGGTAACATGAGCGCCTCGGATACCTACTGTGGAAATCTCACACTACGGACATTAGAGTTTTGGAAACACAAACAGATTACCATTATAAAGTGTATACTACGTATGTGTATAACTTGTAAATAAATTATTTGATTTATTTACAAGACGTACAGATAATTGTTACAGATTGCTAGCCTATATAATACTAAGGATTTATTATTTAAATTACATTTAAATTATTGTGTCCTATTAATATGATGTCGCCCTCAATAATAATGATAATAAATATAGAAATTACTTTTCGAGCTCTGTATATTCCAGCGAGACGCAGTGACTGATGGGACATTTTTCATGTCCACTTGAGGCGAAGTTGTTCACTTGATCCCTACACCATTCGCAGTTCCCTTTGCACCGAGCGGTTTCGCTCCCTGTGGTTCTGGAATCACACTCAACGCGGCTCAACACCCCGTACGGTGCACTTCTAAAGGTACTTCAAGCCGATCAGGACGCAGCCTCTAATTAAGTCATTTGAACCGATTCATTTGAACGAATCCTTTTAAACTGAGTCATTTAACGTAAAATGAATCCTCGTACAGGTTCATACTTTTATCGAAACAGATTTGATGAATCATTCGTATGAGGTGACTGATGCGCTCACTCACACTTTAACATCACCGTCTATTTTTGAACACCTCACATCAGCAAGCTGGCAGCAGTTCCTCTTTAGTTTTACACACTTTCCTTCTGGAAATTTCTTCAGATATGACTCTGATCGATCGAGGTGATGTCATTAATGCTCGACGTCATCTCTGTAACAATGCTCGAAGTTGGAGGCAAAAAACAAACAACAACAAAAAAAACGATTAAACCTGATGATCAGAGATGGAAATTTTTTTCACGTGGCGCGAAGCTCAGTTTGTTGAATGAACCAAAAACAAAATTCAAACCTGACTAGATTACTTTTCCTCCATTAAATACGAGGGGCATTCGAGTCAAACCGGGACTGCGTTAAAGTGATGGAGCACAGTACGGTGTTGAGACTCTTAGCCGCGGTAAAACAATGAAAACATTTTAAAGTCACTGCAGTTGTCGTCACAATCAGCGAGTGGAACTCCTGATCCTTGGAAATCGACGGAAAACAGGGATTAAGTGCATTAGTGTCATAGTGACAGTGTCATAGTGTCAAGTCCCAGTTTGACTTGAACGGCCCGCGCCGATTTATCACAACCATCATAACAGACATAATTACACACACAATCTTCTCTCACTGAATCATAAATGGACTCACGACATGGGAGAGGCCTCCGCTCTGGGGTCTGAAGGACCAGTCGATGGATATTCGGCTGGTCAGTGGATGAGTCGAGGTGAACTTGCAGGACAGAGTGACCGTCTCGCCTTTTACTGCTTTTATCTCCTCCGGGGCCGTGACTTTTATACCAGACGCCGGGCCAGACCACAACGCTGGAACAGAAAAGTTAATATTCACAACCGTGGAACTGAAAAATTAATTCATTTAAAGTCACAATCGATCATGGGTTCAGGAGGGAACATGTGTGTTAGGAACACAATCAGGAACAGTGATACTCCTTAACCACAGGATTTACTAGGTTTCATTATACATAATAAATTATTAAATTATTAAATATATGCCAAATAAATGCAATATCACACACTCGAGGTCGTGCTGTTGTACTGAATATCGACAGGTCATAATAACAGTGCTGATATTCACTACAACGGCACGACCTCTTTGATTATTTCCTGTGCATGGTGTAGTTCTCAGGAATTCTCACATCAGTCCCCTTCCTGTATGACATCATCACCAACGCCAGTGTTGCAGTGAGTTAGTTAACTCTGTACGTTCTCCCCAGGCATCATGTTACACCGTGACCGCTCTAATGAACACGATTAGACACGTGTTCTGTAACATTCAGGGATTTATTCCCTGCCATATGGACACCGGTGGGAATACTTGGGAAAAATTTCCCGGGCTGTTTCCGCTGATTATTCCCATAAGATTTCTAATGCATAAATCATGTGTTACCTGAGACTGTTTGAAGTTTTTTTTTCCCCCTCATCCTGTAATACCCTAAACTGTGAGTAATCTCATCTGCGTTCACATTACACGACTAAATTACACCCATGATTACTTGCATGAAAGTGTAAATCCACCGGGATGTCTGTCAGACGCTCTGTGGCTCTGTCTGTTAGTCTGTCACTCTGCGTGTCCGATTATGGGCCTGTCTGTCAACTGGCCTGTCTGTCAGTCTGTGAGATTGACTACGGGTATGTCTGTGTGTCTGTCTGCTGACAAGGAAGTCTGTGTGCATGTGTGATAGTATTTGGGCCTCTTCATCTCTCTATATGTCAGTGTGTGTGTGTGTTTACCTGCCTGTCTGACTGCAAAGCTTTTGGTCCAACTATATTGAGGTTTAATCTTTCTACCTGTCTACCTGTCAGTCAATCTATGGTTCTGTCTGTCTGTCTTTCTGTTGGTTTTTCATCTGTTTTATTGTTCTTGACTGTCTGTCCATGTTTCTATCTGACGGTCACCTGTTCTATGGTTCCTCCTGTCTGTCTGTCTGTCTTTTATCTGGTCTATGGTTCCGCCTGTCTCAGTCTATGGGTCCGTCAGTCTGTCCGCCTGTGTGTCTGTCTGCACTGCAGTAAAGCTGTTGAACAGTTCAGTTCCCCCCAGACGGCCCACAGAAGACAGAACACTTCCAGATGATAATATTTCCGTATCTTTTCATCAATATTCTGTGTAACAGCATTGTGTAACTTCTAAGTTCTAAATAAATATGAATTTTACTTTCTGCCCATGTGTGTAATCTGATGTCTTTATGTCTGTCTATTTGTTTCCTCTACTCATGGATCCATTAGAGTGTTATTGACTTTTCCACACCTTTGAATGGAAAGTGTTTACTGCAGAGTCTCCTGTGTGTACTTATCTGTTACAGAGACATGAACATCATGTGTGTTTGTGTGTGTTTGTGTGTTCCTCTCTAGTTGGTAACTAATATGCCCAGGAGAACTCCAAACAGTCAGCAAGCTGTTAATTACTGAACTAATATCACAGAAAAGAGATGTAAAAAAAAAAAGTGGATTAAAATTTTTTTAAATAAAATCTAAGCTTTGTCATTATTTTCCACGAAATCCGTTTTGGGTAGAATCTTTAAACAAGCACAATCTGGTGTCGGTCACTCTAACAAGCTGGTATTTAACTGCCCTGTGTGCTGTTCCTCGCCGGCCCTGAGCACGGGGCAATGGGATTCTTTCCCCAATGGACATCTATTAGCACATTCTAGTAGCAGTTCCCATTTTTCACCACTAGGTGCACTAATAACTCCAGGACAGTAAATGGAGCGCGCGGCTCTAACTAAAAAGCTCGACAAATCAACAGAACGTCAAAGGACAGCAGTTTTCACAGAAGGTTATTAAGCATTTCGATGGAATTTATACACTATGAAGTGAATAAGTATTTATTAGAAACTGACAAGCTGTCTTTAAGAGCACTGCTAATGAATCGTATTTGTTTAAAACTGCACCGAAACAGGATGAGACTGTGCATGGCGTGAGTCAGCCGTGTAACGCCGCTCTCTTTGTTTTAATCTCTGAGATTATGCTCTGTTCTCCACCAGAGTGAAAACGACCCAGCCGTTGCTCTGGTGACAGAAAGATCCCGGTGAAAAGGATTGTCGAGGTCATCGAGTTTCCTTTCAATCACTTACTTCGCAGCCTTTCTTCCCTGTGCGATACCTTGATTAAAATTCTCACACTTGCGCTCCTGCACGTGCCTGAAACTCAAGGCTTCTTGGTGGGTGTCTTTGCCATGCGTTTCGGTCTTTGACCTTCAAGTATCTGATCTGAAAGACGAGAGGAATCCTGTGACTAACAGCCCGTCAGCATTTTTGCTAACGGCCTTAAACCCGAGCAGTTACCTACGGATCTGCGGTTCACATTAGCATGTAGTTAGAGCTCTGAACTCTGAAAACAAGCCACGGTTTGAATTGACAAAACCACAAGGTGGGGGTTAAATGCTAAATCCTGTGTGTCATCCGTCACTCAGGTCTATGTGCAATACTGTAATCTACACAATCCTTTATACGTGCAATAGTCGTGATGTAGCTTGTGTTTTTATGTGCAATACCTGTTTAGGGTTGAAGCTTGTGTGTGTGTTTATTTTTATACTAGTATATAAGATTATGTGTACATTGCACTTTTCGATTTAGAGTTTGTGAGAAACAAAATGACAACCTTTGGAATAAGCAGAAGATAAATAAGTTGCGTAAAAAAAAATGATATCGCGAGTAATTAATTGAGGGAGGAAGAAAAGTCAAAAAACAAACCAAAAAAAATTATTGTACAAAAAAGGTGAATAATGACAAAGGTATTTTTAACAGCATTAAAGTATATAAACGCAAAACGAAAAAGATAAAAAATACTGATTATGAATTCATTTTTATTATAAATAGTCCAACTCAAATCAGTGTCTGACCTCACAAATGCGCTCAATAGTCTAACATTCCCATAAACACACTCCTAAACCTTGTGGAAAGCCTTCACAGAAGAGCTGAATCTGTTAGAGCTGCAAAGGGGGCGGAGCCAACATCATAATAAACTCTATTGATTAAGAATCGGATGTAACTCAAGTTCATATACATGTGAAGGCAGGCGAGCGAATACTTTTGGCACTGTAGTGTACAGTATATCATGTATACACACACAGTAAATATATACTGAATATATAAAAGACACAACTGTACAAAAAAGATCAGGCCTGTATTTAGACATGTTATGTATATAGACATAAATTGTGTATTTATTAAAAGAGTTGGGGATAAATACAAATCTACAGTATGAGTGGTTTAAGACGTTTAACAGTGTAGTGTAGAGAGTTTAGCAGTGTGATGGATGTGGGGAGAGAAGCTGGACAGAAATAACAAAAAGTTGTGTTTTTTTTTACATTTGTTAAATGCAAATGTTTCCCCAAACACTTTCCATTACTCTAACTCTAACCCATACTTCCGGTCTCGCGCCTTACGTTCCAAACCCCCGCCCCCTTCCCCTCTTCACAGGTGTAATAATAATAATAACTAATGGCCGCGGCGCTCGCGCAATACTGCGCTCGCGGCCATTCTACTTCCGCGTTTAAAAAAAAAAAAAAAAAAAAACGAAACCAAACAAACTTGATGTGCGCAAATAACACTTTATGACCTTTAATACACCATAAAACCCGTGTATAAACACTCGTCGCGGTATAAAGCACCACTCGAGACTCGAGATTTATTTCTCAGTAACTTAAAAAATATATATAAAACGCGGCTCGCGCGTCCTTTATTTTCCTTAAACAAGAACTTAAAAACACTCTTACCGAGGCTGAGAAATAAAACCAAACACATTCCGGGTTCAGGAGAAGTCCTGTGTGGTCGTAATAAACCCATTTCAGTACTAAAGATAAGGTTTAAAGATGTGGTTTCGGCAGTATACACACAGAGGGGTTAAAGTTCCGCATCGTCCATGTTTAGGCGAAATCCTGCGCATGCGCAGAGCTACCTATCGAACAGGTGTATCAGGTGAAACCAGTATTACTATTATTATTAGTATTAATTAGAATGTTTTATCCTGGACATGGTGCAAGTGGATCATATTAGTCATAAAAACCTTAATTCAATAAAAATTCATCCAAAATAATTTATACTTTTTAAAATAATTTGTACATGTAATAATACAGTCCATGCTACTCAGGGTAGCCCTTAAAGCTCTGAGCATTTTAGCCATTATTATTGTTGTCTTGTTTATTTTTTTTCAATAAACATAAATAGGGCTCAGGATTGTGCAGTATAGAGGGACATTTTTCTAGATATAAAATAGGCAATAATTTTTTTGTAGAAATAGCTAAAAGATTAAAGCTTAAAATAATCTGCTGATCTTTAATGTAATCAGTGATAATATTATTATTATTATTATTATTATTATTTGAGGTTGAAGTCCACGTACATTTCCGTGTGTCTTTCTGTACAGCAGAACTCTCTGTCTAACTTATTAATACAAAGAAATCACATTCTGTAAGGTTGAGTATCTTACGCCTTGTTTACATTCTTTCTTTCATCGTCAGACAAATACACTCCCTGTTCGGTAATCGGAGAGAGAATCACAGATGAGAAAACAAAAATGTAGATCGGATAAAGATTAAGTTTTGTCTTAAAACGACTCCAGCGCGTTAAAATTCACTTATACCACTTCAACAACGTTATTTCAGTGAAAGTGAAAATATGAACTAATCCCTGAATTATATAATATAATATATTAAAATAGAAATATTCAGTTTAGCTTTTCTAATTAATATCTATTGGTGCAGGTGTTTGTTGAGCAAGTAGCTTATTAGTAGCTTATTTTAAAGTAAATTATTAAATCCCACACATAACTGTTTATAACATCGCTTTTACTCAACATTTAGATTTCACTTATGGTGCTTCAGGGCAGATATCTAAGTACTGCAAAAGTTTCATGAAATTCTGTCCAGCGGTCGATTTAAGACACGCCCACAGTTTGAGGCATGCGTAGTACGCTGTCAAAACTCACCATTTATAATCTGGCACAAGACTGCTGATAACTTTTACTTAACATCTTGATTTCATTTATTGTGCAAGTTTAACTTCAGGCAAAAATCTAAGGACTGGCAAAGTTAATAAAGTTTTCTCCAACCAGTTTTGCGTGATGCTGAGACAGAATCTGGCTAGACAGACATACAGACATACAGACACACGTGTTTCTATTGTTGTTTTAATATGTTTCTATGACCAAAAAGTAATAATAGTATGCTAATTTTGAGAGTTCTACATTTTTGCGACATCATTCCCATATTCCTGTAATGACCAAATGTATATGTTATAAAAAATAATGATAACTTTTGTTCCACTATTATTTGCTATTAGTAGTGAATAATAATTAAAAAAAAAAAAATTTTTAATTGAGAAAGAAAAAGAAAAAAGTTGACCTATGACATGCTGCTGCCGCTTGAGTTTTAAGGGTTTTAATGAGATTCATTTATATTTGTCAGAACTGGAATCACAAACACCATAAAGGATTATTTAGTGTTTCTGATTCTAACTTCTGCTTCTTTTTATCCTCACTTCCGTCTATCTCCAGCATCTTCTCACGAAGATCATTTAACAGAAGCAAGAAGAGCCATCATCATATGAAATCGCACGTATTTTTTACAAAAATTTTATTTAATTGTAAGTATTTTTGGGGGACGCGGGTAGCTTCCTTTTCTCTTTTCTATCTCTCTCAGAAAGAGATCTTTGTTCAGGCGAGTGGTGTCGTGTTCATCTTTCCTCATCTCCCCTCTTCCTCTGCTTTCTTTCCCTCCATCCTCTACACTTCCCGTGAGAACAGACGATCACCCAAAGTCATCCTCGTTGCCATGCCAACAGAGAGCACGATCAACAGATTCCGGTTACAGAGAAAGAGAACTGCAAAGAGAGAGAGAGAGAGAGATAGAGAGAGACACAGAGAGGGAAGAGGAAGGAGAGATTGCAGTGTTCTCTTTTCCTCAACAAAGGTCTTTCAAAACTCTGTCTCTAGGTATGTCTCATCTGTAATGTGTGTCACGTTATGAGGAAATAAACTTGTTTCAGATAGATAGATAGATAGATAGATAGATAGATAGATAGATAGATAGATAGATAGATAGATAGATAGATAGATAG
>JAQMYL010000003.1:26764217-26776869 GCA_030014365.1 Clarias pachynema | reverse complement strand
AAGCTGCTTTGCGACAATGACAATTGTTAAAAGCGCTATACAAATAAAATTGAATTGAATTGAATTGAATTGAATTAATAAGTCGCCACTCCCAAAGTGCAACACCAAGGACATGCAGGGAATCCTGGACCGCTAGAGAGAATGTCCACAGCTTGAGGAAGAACTGGAGTCTCCATGACAGAAGCAGGTCATAAATCCACTGCGTATCAGGATTTCCTTCCTATAGGTGGATTAATGTTCTTAGTAGATCACTGGAAGGTGTCAGAGTGACAAGGTCTCTGGCACGGGCCGCACGAGTGATAAACTGCAATACAGATAAACTGTCATGTTGTATGTTTCATTTCTCGAGCACAAGCTATATAGACTTTCGGATGATGGAAACATATTGTTGCCTTCTTCACCAGTCACTGGTTTCAAAGACATTTTCTTGATGTTTCTTGATGCCCCATGTCACCCCTGAACCCCTCAACAGCTCACGGCTTTGACCTTTTGGCTTGGCTTTTGACTTCCCACATCCTGCGCCGTGTTATAACCCATCCGACTGCTCACATTTCTGTACACAGTGTAGCAACAGAAGTTAATCAAAATACAATTAAGCGTCATTAAGTTTCCATTACCGCAAGTTCTGGCACAATCAAGAGTTGGATTTGCTCGGCTGGAGTCAGGCACAGAGGCTTATGCGGAAGCAGCTGGCAGTTGTGAGACTTGCCAAAGAATCACACCACCAGCCGAGGTTTTATATTTACTTCATATCCAAGCATGTGATCGTTTTTTAGGGTTCCTGGATCTGTCCCATTTCAATTCAACTCAGGTTTATTTGTATAGCGCTTTAACAGTTGGCATTGTCGCAAAGCAGCTTTACACAATCAAAAAGATTATGGGAGTTTGTATGAAATGTGAATGTGTATGTTATAAATTTCCATGCACTTTGAGGATTTTACTTTTACAGAGACAGAATACCCTGACTCCTCATTATTCATACATTTAGGAACCTCTGTAGTCTAACTAGGAACCATGGAGACCAATGGTGACCATTTTATTCATTCTCATTTACAACCATTGGTAGGACCTCCGGTCAACACGCATTCACACACTACAGGAAATTTAGGGACACGAATTAGCCTAATCTGCATGCCTTTGGATTATGGGAGGAAACCAGAATACCTGGAGAAAACCCAACAAGGAGAACATGCAAACTCCATGCAAACAGACCCACAACCAAGACCCTGGAGGTGTAAGGTGACAGCGCTAATCACTACGCAACTGTGCCGCTCATCAGCCTTCAATTAACCCTTGAGAGTTCTATCACAGGAACCTGGGCCCATATTCACTTCTTAAGCCTAAAGTTTTAGCGCTTTAGCGACGAAATTCTAAGAAAATTAGTGGAATTATGACATTTTCTTTGAATTTCCCCTTAAATTTAGATTAAGCATTAAATTGATTCATGAAACATCTTAGCCCTAAAAACAGCTCCTAAGGTAAAAAGTGTTAAGTGTAGAGAGGAGGACTTTTAAGAGGCTTAAGAGTTTCTATAGCAGAGGACAAAATGGCGGAAAGAAGAAATATTCTTCAAATACTGAACATAAAAGTAAACACTGCTCAACTGTCCAATTTGGTTTTCTTGTTGATTTACTTCCTTCCATCTCACTTGGATTATTGGCTACATACCATCCAAAAGTGCTACTTAAATGGACTGTGTCCAGCAATCATGTAAATTGGTAAAAGTTGAGCCATTTGGAAATGGATTACAAGTAATGAAATCAGTATGATAAATAAATGAAGGAACTTAAATATAGTAACTACTGTGTGGAAATTGGTTGCTTCAAAAGTAGACACATTTTCAACATTAGGCTGTTTTAATTAACTTTAAGATATTTAGCCTATAACAGAAACTTTGTATTAAGTAGCCTGTATTTATGATTGTACAGTTCCTTTATATACAAACACTATGATTTCACTGTCTATTCTATTATCATATATTCTATTTTTAAAAAGAGTCCATTTTAAGACCTTTACAGATTTTTTATCAACCAATCACAGTCTTCGACTTGTTGCATCATCCCTTGCAACGGGGGTCAACCACACCTCCTCACTAAGATAAAGGTTTTTGTGCTTTCCTTACTTAGAGTTGCTCTGAGAAGTTTCCTAAATCACTTTTAGTCTAGGACTCCCATCTAGGACATATTAAGCAGAGATAGGAGCTCTCTGAGAGAATTCTAAGAAGCTTCGTGAGTACGGGCCCTGGTCTTCAACCACCTCGGTGCCAAAGCATCGCTGGCCTTGGTCGATTCCCAGACACCAATCAACCATCCTACTGTATTTCATGCGACAGCTACCAACCAGGAAAGGAGACTCCTATGTTCTTCTTCCTAAATACAGTATCTAAGAAAAATTTGTAATTAGCAATCACTTTATTATATGTTCTCAAGGGACAATAGTATAGAAATTAAACTTGGATGTACTTTAGAGTACTCAATGTGCAGCTTGTATAAGAGTACAGATTTACTGTCCTCTAACAATAACTCAACATGCAGACTTTATGGTCTAAATAACTGGCAACAAAAATTTAGTACACCCTAAGTGAACTTAGTCCAAACTGTGTCCAAAGTGTCAATATTTTGTGTGAGCACTGTCGTTATATAGCACAAACTTAATCCTCCTGAGCTGCACATGTTGTTGCTGTGATCCTCTTCAGAGGATCCGTGATAATGATATCACGGAGCTGCTGGATGTCAGACACACGGCGCTTCGCCACCTTCCACTTGAGGACGCCCCGCAGGTGTTCAATAGGGTTCAGGTCTGGAGACATACTTGGCCACTGACAAACACATGAACATGATGAATAGGTCATGTGACTTTGCATGGGTAAAGATGTACAGCTGTTATCACTTAGCGTGTACTCACTTTGGTTGCCGGCTATCTGGCTGTATGTTGAGTTATTTTCAGAGGACAGTAAATATATACAGTTATACAAGCTGCATATTTACTACTATAAAATATATCCAGGTTTCATTTCTATAGTATTGTCCTTTGAGAAGATATACTAAAATGTTAGCTGGAATTAGAGGGGTGTACTCACTTTTGTGCGTGGGTGTACGTCAAGCAAGCATCGTCTTCTTTTCTACCCGCTGGGTAACATCACACACTTCTTGGAAAGTTCTTTCCTCAGCCTTCTGCATGCTTGAGCTCACAGATTGTTTAGTGTCGCTGTGATTGACATCTAAGAAACAGTTTGCCATCCCTTCCACCTAGACAGAACATCACATCTACTGTAGATCTGTTTTTTGCTTTGCACTAAACTACTGAGACCCCCAGCTAAAAACTCTTGGCTAGAAGGTTTGTTAAATAGTGGAAAAGAGGAAAAAGGTTTTAAAGGAGTTTGGGCTTCCTTTTCAATTTTTATTTACTAGATCCAAATAGTTTCAATTCCAATAAAGGTGCAATGATGCTCCATCTTTATTAAAGCCCTAGAAGCTGGCCATCTACAGTATCTCACTGCACGGTGTATGACCACTAGGGGCATCCTAGATCCAGAAGATGACTCAAAATGCACCAATGATATACAGTAGACATGGGACGTCTCAACCACTCAAAGTCCCTGCGTGCTTCCAAACATTCTTCTAAGTCTGGTTGGGCGGCGTCCCAGTGGAGAAACCCCAAAATAGAGTTCTGATTTTGGCTCTTGGCAGGTAGCGCCGGTCACCTGTCTGGTCGGTTCCAGCTGGGACGGAATCTGGAAAGACAACTGAGAAAATCAGAGCAGCTTCCCAATATGGAAAGCCAGATGGGACTTTGGCCAGGCAGTCTGTCCATGTCCACGTCCAAGCCGACAACAACGCTCTATTGATTCGTTTCATGCGGTGAGTAACAGCTCATGATCAGAAGTTTTTTATTCATTCTGTCAATCATTAAAGGTCAAAGAATTACATAAAAGTTTTTCGGTGGGATTAAAGTTCATGCAAAGTCCTTTCAGGTCTGTGGAGGGCCATTTCGTTCCCTAGTGTCCCATTTCTTTCAGAGCTGCACTAGAAAAGACACAGTATTCCATTTAATAGAAAGCATCCCTATTGGTTTCACAAGTGTTAAGCACATGCATACAGTACATAGATATTGTACATAGATATCTACAAGTGGAAATGCTTCCAAGGTGGATGCTTTCTTACCAGAAGCTACATGAGTGTGAATGTATTCTAAATCTCAAAGCACACACAGATTATTACCACGACAAATCTGTTACAGATGCTTCGAAACATCGCACCTTGGTACACGACAGATCTAGGCCATACGACAAGATCATTTAGAACCGGAGATCCTGGTCGAGACATGTTTGTTCTTCCTGAAGAAAAAACTCTGCCTCATGAACATCTTCGTTAATCCTTTGGAGAATAAAATATACGTCCAAAGCGGCTTGAATTTAAATTATGGAAATAATTTATGAATTAAAAATTATACAGCTTTGAACATACTGGAGGTGGACGTTTTTTTAGAATCAGGTGTTCAGAAGCAAAATAAAGTCCATCAAGGAGTCACCTTCATTATACATCAGGAGTTTCATACGTATACATAGGAATGATGAATATTAATATTTGAAGGCTGATCAGTAGGGAAAGTATCAGACCACATTCAATTCACAAATATATAGAAGTGTAGACGTCAGAACGGTCCAGCGTTTGTATGATTAGAACACGAAGACATGATTCAGAAATGATCTCGGATAACCCTTTTAAGCGAATCAGCTGATCTGAATCACGCGCACCAACGATGTCACTGTCTAACAAGTTCATTAGATGACATCATGCTGTTTCGTTGGGTTTTTCATTAAAAAAATTTACTCTGATGCTCCACATGATGTCATTGTCGTAAATGCATGAAGATGGTGATGATGATGTTGATGATGATGTCATGTGTGCGGGCAAGCGATACTCCTCTGACTCACACGTTTTAAAAGCTTTTTAATGAATAAATCAAAGTGCGTTTTATATATAGGTGGTGCATAATCGGACCCGTTTTGCGTCTCTTGTTCGGTTTGCAAATGTTGGACTTATTCAAACCTGACTCATGATTCTCTCATTTTGTGCTGCAATGAATTAAAGCTAATCCCAGAAACGACGATTCACATCCGTCATTTTTAATTTTCAAAGGTCTGAGTCTGATCTACCTCGGGATACGAATTTAATCCGTTCTGTAGGTGAGTTATTAAGGCGAAATTTTGTATTGTGAAACACATGTTCCCATAGGAAATAATGTAAATGCAGATAATCCGTTCCAGCCACCCAAAAATATTACCAATATTACCAATTTCCAACACTATAATCATCTTTTTGCATATACTGTAAAAACATACAAAACATTTAGAAAAGACATGTAAATGAAGTAAAATATGATATAAATAAACATTAAACCTCACTTAACCTTAATTTATGATTCCTCTTGGCACAGACTAGTTTAAAAACCAAATTGTAAGCACCTCCCTTTTCTTCTTCCTTGAAAACATTCTTGGGACCCGTGGTACTGTACATTTTTACTAAATCTTACACAAAATGCAAAAAAAGAAAGGAAAAAAAAAACTGACGCGCAACCAGAAGATCGGACACTCATATGAAAACGCTTCCCATGCCGAGGTTAATGAGGTTAATTTCTTGCGAAATTTAAGTTCTTAGGTTGAATAGTCGCAAGGTGGGTCATTCATATGCCGAGGTACCGCTGTAAAACTTTAGTTAAAAATCAAGTGCTAGATTTTTCATGTTTACTCAAATCAAATGGTAAATGAAACCCGACCCGCGACTCTCTGACTCTCTGACTCTCACTCTCCGATTCTCTAAGCCGTGGTTCAACTGAGTGACTCTGACCTTAATCCAACCTGACCATTGATTCCTCGGATCTCTTGTTCACCGGTCACCAGTGCAAATCTGAACTAAATGAAACCTGACTAGTGATTCTCCCTCATGACGTGGTTCTCTGGTTCACCGTCTATCCTGACAATTAACTCTTCAGATCTCTTGTTCATGGTTCACTGGTGCGAGTCTGAGCTGAATGAAACCTGACTCACAAGGCTTTGTTTCTTCTTCTTCTTCTTTAATCAAAAAAAGGGAGAATCGGAATTGATCGACTCACGATTCTCTCGTTATCTGATTCACTTTTCGACGGAGTTGCTCCAGAGCAAATCCTAATTAATGCGGATGAAGAGGTGATTCTTCAGAGTGTGTTTAATGTCTCATGGTGTGAATATAAACAGATTGACGTTTCTTAATTCCTAATTCCACCTGTTTAACGTTCAGTGGTGCAAGCTGACTTGCCTGTCTGACGGTTCACTTGAATCAAATGGTGCGAGTCTGAAACCTGACTCAAGGTTCTCTCTGTACATGCTTGAGTCTCTGATTACAGATTCACAAGAATAACTCGAAACTGAATTGGAGTCAAAAACTGAGTCTTTGATTCTCATCTTCACTGTTCAGTGGTTTGAGTCTGAAATGAACAAAACCAGCTGGCAAATCTTAGAATCAAATCAAACCACTTGCACAGAAATCAAACACTGAACTGAATCAAATCCACACATTTGTGATTCCCTACTAGACTTTTGATTCTTTTATCCCTTGCTGTAGTATTCGTTGATGCTGAGACTTCTTTTATTACACTTGAACACACAATGGTTGCATTTTGAATTGTGAGTGTTGCTTTGTGATATGATTACGACACAAAATAATCTCATTCCCTCGCTCGTCTTAAAGCCATTCAGTGTTTTTGGACGTGGTTGTGAGCTGTATTTGAGCCATTTTTCTTGCCTTTTTGACTGATAAATTGTTACTTCAAGTCTGCACACAAAGCCCAAACCCAGGCTCGCAACTTCACACAAGTCAGCAAAACTTTCAGCAAAATGAAAGAGGTATATATCAATTTCCGAACTGCGAGGTGCCTGTTCGGGGCACGGAGCAGAGAAACAAATCAGGCTGACTAACGGCAGTGCGTATGCACACTCAGCACTCTCGTGTGCACTCGGATGCGGTGTTTCTCAAATAAAGTACTCAATCTTTATTTTATTAATAAAGTACAAAAATACTTAGTGGATGTAAAAGGTAACATTTGCAGCACTGGGAGTTTTTACTGGATTTTATACAAAGCGTGCAACAGACTCGATCGATTCCTCGGACTGAAGCTGTGGCGTTCCTGCAAACATTTCCCATTTACTGACGAAAAGTCATTTACTTATAAGAAAATTTCAGAAAGAACGTACCAGAGATTGTTTGCGTCTCTGCTAAGTCTGTGTAGCTAGTACAGTTAGCTTGCTTTCAGCCAAAATATGGTATTGGTGCTAAAAAGTGTCTCACCTTAATTTTCAGAAAAGATCATATTACACCATGTTTCATAATACTTAATGCACACATTTTTATCAGATAAAAAGAAACACATTTGCTAAATACAATTTCGTGCCCTTTTATGTTTTAGTGTCCATAACTTTTTTTAATTCAAACGTTTAAATGATCTTAATTGTCATTCAGATGAAACTTGGCCAATTTAGATTTCACATGAAAAGACATGAACCTGAAAAAGTATTTTATTCTAAAATTCTAAATTGTTAAGATATTACATCAAGAATTTTGCCGGGTTACGGACACTACAGTTTTTTTTGGGGGGGGGGAATCCTTACTTTTTTCACGGAATGCTTTAATTTAAGCAGAAATTTTTATAGGTTATATGCTTCTAAAAGCTTACACTAATTTTAATATCAGTACTCATAAATAAACATGAATAATTAGCATTTTAAATTATTATTGTTTAAAGCAAGACAGTATAACACTGAATAATTAATATTATATGTAGAAGATCAATACTGTGTTTTTGACTGAAAGAAAGTACCAGAGATTGTTGCTATCTGTGGTACTGTAAGTGTGTGTAGTAGCTAGTTGAGTTCTGAACCTGGGAAACTTGGTTTTGGTAATTTATTAGGGAATAAAAACTATATCTATATATATATATATATATATATCCATTAATAAACGATGGTAATTAACTCTGTCGGAAGACCGCACTACAGTTTTTGCAAAATATTTGCTAACTCACACATCTGAACCTAAATCAACATCAGCCGAAATGAAAACACGGCACGGCACATCAATTAGGCAAACTCACAAAATAAATGAAATGAAGAAATCTAAAGTAAAGACAAAGTAATAGCTTTGTTTTTCCTGTCTAAGCAGAATAACGGGAGGAGAAAAAAACATCCTCTTGATTTCGCTTGCCAAAAAAGTGATTAAAAACAGCACGATGTCTAGAAGGGAGGCTTCCAGGGGTGGAAGTGTGCAGTGGTGTTCTCGCAGAGTGGCTGGAATTAAACAAAAGATTAAAAATGTGAAAACAAAAAGGAGGAAGTACTTATACTGTATATAAAGTCTAATATAATGCTGCAACATAAGGCACACACACACACATACACACACACACACACACATACACAGACACTAAGTCACTAATGCCCCGTCACACTGCAACGAAGACCATAAAATTTTCACTGCATCCAAGAAGTATTAAAGAACGTAGCGGGAGCGGGGTCAAAATGAAAAAAATTATACTAATTCCTATCCGTGTCTCTGTCAGGTCCTCTAATACGTCTCTCATGTTGTTACTAATTTCCTATCACGCACATGATCACATGATCACCAGGTCCAATTAGTTGGATCTAAGGAATTACTGTGTCCAATCGATCAGCTCCTACCAGGTGCTTATCACATGCTTACTATGTTGTCATTGCATCCTTATTAAGTTCTTCCTGTGTGTTGCTTCGACCACGCCCTCAACAGATGAGTACAAGTTCTTACTGCGTTCACCTAATTTAATAATTTATAAACAGGTTAACCCTCAAACTAGCGTTACGGTAAACAGGTAAACCCTCAAACTAGTGTTATGCTAAACAGGTAAACCCTCAAACTAGCATTATGGTAAACGAGTAAACCCTCAAACTACTGTTACGCTAAACACGGTTAACAGGATATCCCTCAAACTAGCATTACGGTAAACAGGTTAATCCTCAAACTAGCGTTACGGCAAACAAGTAAACCCTCAAACTAGCATTATGGTAAACAGGTTAACCCTCAAACTAGCGTTACGGTAAACAGGTTAACAGGATATCCCTCAAACTAGTGTTACGCTAAACAGGTTAACCCTCAAACTAGCGTTACTGTAAACAAGTAAACCCTCAAACTAGTGTTACGATAAACAGGTTAACCCTCAAACTAGCGTTACTGTAAACAAGTAAACCCTCAAACTAGTGTTACGCTAAACAGGTAAACCCTCAAACTAACATTATGGTAAACCAGTAAACCCTCAAACTACTGTTACGCTAAACACGGTTAACAGGATATCCCTGAAACTAGCATTACGGTAAACAGGTTAACCCTCAAACTAGTGTTATGCTAAACAGGTTAACCCTCAAACTAGCATTAAGGTAAACAGGTTAACCCTCAAACTAGCATTACGGTAAACAGGTTAACCCTCAAACTAGCGTTACGCTAAACAGGTAAACCCTCAAACTAGCATTACGCTAAACAAGTAAACCCTCAAACTAGCGTTACGGTAAACCAGTAAACCCTCAAACTACTGTTACGCTAAACACGGTTAACAGGATATCCCTCAAACTAGCGTTACGGTAAACATGTTAACCCTCAAAATAGCATTACTAAAAATAGCATAACCCTCTTTAACCCACAAACTAACATTACAAAAAACAAGTTACCCACATGTATAATGGTAAACAGGTTAACCCACAAATTAGCATTACAGTAAACATGCTAACCCACAAACTAGCATTGCAGTAAACTAGAATTATAATAAACAACGTAATCCACAACACTAGCATTTTAGCAAATAGGTTAACCCGCAGATCAGCATTAAAAATTTACAACAAACAGACGGAGCGTTATAGTGAACAGACCAACACACACACACACGCTTGCTTTATTACTGTAAACACTGAGCCTCATTTATTATTCAGCTTGCTATGAATAAATCTGTTTGAAAATCATTCTCAGGAGCATTTACACAGAAAAAAATATGCTGTGTTCATAAAATATCATTTAGTTTGATAAAACACTTGTCTCCTCTTTCCTGGATTCTGTAACACTGTCGAGTTTAAAGCACTTATTTATTTCAGTTACGCATCAATTTAATGAACATATTGTCAAACTGAGTTCCTTCAAATTAACAGCTTAAAAACACACTGTTCCGAAGAGCAATAAGACAAATAAGACTAGGCATTCGACTAGGACAAAAGTAATGGCACCCTATAAAGGGCGTGTCTATGGTAGCCGAGGCACTGCGGTGGCCGAGCTGCAGTATAGGACAAAATGCACGTTAAGGAGTCGCTCTTTGAAGACAATTTTAATTATCACTTTGTTTTTAATTAATGTTCATTCACATGAAAAACATAATTACGACTTTGAGAGGTAAAAAAAATCCTTTCTCAAGTTGATTCTCAAGGAATTTCGAACCTATTGGCTGCTAGGATTAGTTGCTTATAGAATTAATAGAATAGAAACATTTAAAAAACATATTGTTTAACTTAAATGTGTTTTGTGATGCATCACTCCAGTTTCTGCTTTGCTTTAGTAGCTAGTACAAAAACGAGCTATACAGTGTGCATACTGTATAAGCTTGTAAATAAGTAAATAAGCCTGAGACAGTAAATAAAATTTAAAAAACAGCGGTTTATGAGGTTTAATATGAGTATATAGCAAATTGTATATATCAAAATATATAGAGGAAATACACATGGTGTTTTTTCCAGGCGAAATGCGTTTAGCGTCTATAAGAGAGCATACGGTACATCCGAGCCAGACAGGGGCGCTGGACAGGAAGTGCAGATCTGCTTATCACGTGCTTTTTTTCCTCCATCCCATTCGTTTTCTCTCCGTCTCTCACCACACCACAAGGTCTTTACGTTCTAATCGGAGATTTTCTTGTTCCATCCTTTTCAGTTTCCGACACCGACGTATGAACACGCAGATGGCCAGGATGAAGACAGCCATCAGTACGGCGCCCCCGATGGCCACAGCAAGAATAACAATCTCAGAGAAAGGAGCTGGAAAAGAAAGTGGAGATGTTTATGAGGACTAGAATAATGAGATGAGACCAGGATGATTTATGAGAATCAGAATGATGTACATCTCACCTGAAGTGACAACCTGTAGCTGGACTTCTCCAACGTTCCCATGGACGTCAGGCGGGTTCTTCACCTGGCAGCTGAACGTCCCGTTGTAGCTGAACGTCACGTCCCTGACCAGGATGGAGGCATCACTTGAAAAAATGTCTCCCTTGAACTCCACCTTTCTCTGGAAACGCCCCACGCTAGGAGGAAACTGCTTCTCGTGAAAGTAAAACACCTTTGGAAAAGGGTGCAGAGAGGAAATATGAGCACAGGATGGCCATTCTCACATGCACAACCATACACAGTTTGATACGCATTTGACATTTTTTTCATCATTCATGTTTAATGAAATGTTTGTTAAGGCTGTATAATATGATATCAACATTAAACATATACTGGTTTACAGTAAAATTCTCTGAGATGATGTCAGGATTTCTAACAGACTAATAAAAAAAATTTCTCCTTTTTTTAAACTTCCAAACTTTCATTTTCTTTCTATTTGAGTGTTTCTTTTTATTTTGTATTTATCGAATATAATTGTAGCTAAATAAAAGTATGATGAAACTTTTACATTATTGTCTATTGATATTTACTTGATATCTTACAATAATTAAAGATAAATTATTGTAAGAATAACATAAAAATAACATTTTAATTTTACATTTTTAGTTATAAAATTAAATTGGATTTAATCAAAGTTATTTAAGGAATTACAAACTGATATTTTAAAAACATTTACACAAATTTCTCTTATTATAAAATCTTAAAATGTTCTACATGTATCACTTTATTTCAATGTTAAGTGATTGTTTTAGATGTCAAATAAAAAACCTTACAAAAAAATGTAACCTTTAAATACTTACAAGCTGTTTTGTGTTCTGATTGATATTAAAAGTTTGATATAGAACTGTTTTTAAGAACTGACACACACACACTTCACAACACTTACTGTACACACAGGAAATATGAGTCAGATATAGAGTTGTGTGGGGGGAAAAAGCAATGAGCTAAATATCACTGCAACGAGCCTCAGTCAGCAGTTTTGTTCTTGCGAGCGGTTCACGTCTCCGCTGAAATGCTCTAGTTAATTTGCTAAAATGCGACTCATTAAGGCGTCTAAGGACTTAAACGAGTCTACACGTGTTTGTTACGCGGTATTTAATGCATGAAAAGCTCAAATGAGTCAGCGTGGAACAGGAACTCCGCTTACGTGCTAAAAAAACTATTAACCCTTCAGGCACCACAAAAATAATTATTTATTGTTTGGCTTTAAACACACTTTTTTTTTAATTAAAATTATTTCTCCTTTTTTATTGGATTTCAGTATAAATATTTATGCTTAATTGTAACCAACTAGGGTGACAAAATTAATAAAAATAAGTTACTGATTTTAGATGTTTATTTCATTATATTTGAAAATGATTACAAATTATTTTAGATATATATATATATATATACACTACCGTTCAAAAGTTTGGGGTCACTTTCTAACTCCATGATGGTTCCTGATTTTTA
>JAQMYL010000003.1:26732567-26746962 GCA_030014365.1 Clarias pachynema | reverse complement strand
GTGTGTGTGTGTGTGTGTGTGTGTGTGTGTGTGTGTGTGTGTGTGTGTGTGTGTGTGTGTGCGTGCGTGTGTGTGTGCAGGTGCGTGCGTGTGTGTGTGCAGGTGAGTGCGTGTGTGTGTGCAGGTGAGTGCGTGTGTGTGTGCAGGTGAGTTCGTTGCTTTGACTGACTTCATTTAACGTTGTTAACATATTTAAAGCTTAAAACTTTGAAATTCCTTTGAAATACGTTTTTTAAATGAATTTGAATGTCATCAATAAGGGAGGAGGGGCCTGTGCAGATCCACACTGTAACGCCCCCTTCTGTACCTTAACCTCTCCTCCTCTTTTACTCAATTTTTTTCTCTGTGTATCTCTTTCATTCTTTCTTTTTGTGTTTCTTTTCTCTTTCTTTTTTCTGTATGCATGCATCTAATGATATTTAATTAATTAATTTATTTATTTATTTATTTCTGTCTTTCTTACATTGCTTCTTTTTTTATTTGTTTCTCCTATTCTCTTATAAGTTGTTTTGTTCTTCTTCTCCTTTTCTATTGACTTTTATTTCTTTCTTTCTTTCCTTCTTTCTAATGGTGTTCTTTGTTTCTCTATTCACTTCTCTATCTCTCTCCCTCTAACTAGTTTATTTCTTTCTCGTTCTCTTTTGATTGTCTCGTCCTTCCTTTCTGTCTTGCCTGTTTCTGACTGTAGCCCTCTGTGGCCTCCATCAGTGGAACCGTCTCTCAGGAGATTGTTTATCTTTAATCAGTTTGTGGAATAAAGTGTTTTTGGAGTTTTTTCCTACATAAAAGTAACTCAGGCATCTCATATTTCACAACGCAGTAACAACAAAACAAACTTCAAACGCATCTTTTCTTTTTGTTTTGTCATCATCAAATCTCTCACAAAATTTTAGCATTTCACCATTTATTGCTTCTGCGATGAACAGTTTCACATCAGCACTATGTTGTGTAACTTACAGTAACTGATTTAGATCAGATCATTAATATAAAATTACCTCTCTGATGTACTGTATATATTTTTAGTAAAACTTTATCATTAATTATTTTTTTTTATGTTTCTTTGTGTTTGCAGCCTCTGAACCCGGCCACACGGTCCAACGACGTGTACGCTCAAGCTCAGCGCCGATAGTGGACCTTTAATCACCAGCTCTTATTATAAACATCATCAACTTTACACATGCATGGTAACCCTGCATGTTTTTACAGTGTCTTACACACACACACACACACACACACTTTCTTTGGTTAAAGAAAAGGCTAATCTGACTCGTACTAATTGAAATTAAAACAAACATTCATTGAACATTTTTGTCAGTTTGAAGAAATGAGTGCCTGCCAGACACATACACACATACACACATACACACATACACACGTACACACATACACACGTACACACGTACACACATACACACGTACACACGTACACACATACACACATACACTGTAATTATAACATACAGAGTAAAAATGTTAACATACAAGCAGAATTTGTAAAAAAAAAAAAAAAAAAGAAAAATATGTTTTTTTAATTATTACCAAATACAAGGGATGTTCAAGTCAAATCAGGACTTTTGATTGTGCAGAATAACAGAACACAGTGCTGAGAGTAAAAACCCCCTTTATTTCTCTATATAATCCCCTGTTACACTAATGGACTTATCCCAGTGTTTCACTAGAGCTTGGACACCATCAAGGTAGAAAGTTTTCTCGGGACATCAGAGCCATGATTGGACTGCCTGTCTGATTAACGTCTGAAACCCTGGCCTCCCAGGAACTCCTTTGATGGCCCAAATATGTGGAAATGGTTTGGAGTGACATCAAGACTGTATGGGGATGTGGCTATAACTCCCAGTCGAGTTCCTGTAATGTGCAAGTGGTGATGGTGAATTATTGTTCACACATACAGATGCATCTCTTCCACAACTTCCACAGGTTATTTGCGATTTAGGCGTTCTATTCACTGAATCTTCTCATGAATGACTGCAGTGGTCCCTGAGCCACCTGAGCCAGGATTATACAGCCTTCTTTAAAACTTTTGCACCATCCACCACACACACACACACACACACACACACACACAAAAAAAATATGTTTTACTGCGACTAAGAGTCTCATTACCGTTTTCTGTAAACATCAAACATGTTTACGCCTTCATTTACCAGAAATGTCATCACAAGTCCCAGTTAGACTTGAACGCCCCTCGTAGTAAGAAACTATGTGGGTTTATTGAGCAAATTAAAATTTCTTCTTAATTCCATTGCAACTCATATTATATTATGTTTCTAATCATAAAAAGCATTCAGTATGTGTTTTAGTTCCCAGACCTAGAGGATGTAATGTGGCTTTAAAACTTATAGAAACCACATCATAAGCCTACAGCGGTAGTTTTCATGCTTCTATTGTATTTAGGACAACAGACTGTACTTGTACGAGTATTTCCGTTTCAAGCAGTACAGTAATTTTTAATTGGTAATTATAATTTTAATAAAATAAAAATCATAGCTTTAATAAACAATAACTCTTATTCTACAGGGTGTCATTCTGATTTATGTATTAAAAATGTAGTTTTAAAAAAGACTTTAAAACATTGATGTATTTATTAGTGTATTTTGATTCGGTTCAATGAAATATTTAGCAAAATTAAAAGCTGAGGGTGTTTTTTTTATCATTATGACTTTCTCGTGAATAAAGATACTAGACCTTTCTTCCAAGTAGTAACCAAACATATAGCAATATGACATTTACTGTCCATGCTAAAATAATTTTCATTTCTATTTTTGTAAGAAATAAGTTGACTTTTGTATGTTCACTTTTAAAAAAATTTTATGAAATGACGTGTAAATTTTAATTAAAATTCCGACCAGGATGGTTTGAAGCTCGTGATTGAATTGCTGATTCATACAGAGTCTCACTCGCCATATTTACTAGAAACGAGCTGGAAATATCAGCGTGACTGATTCTGTGGGAAGTCGGGTTTCTGTTTTACAACTTGTTTTTAAACACATCGGATGGGCTGACTCATGGAGATATACATATTAACATTTTTCCCTCAGCTTCTTCATTTAAACAACATACGCATGTACATATGCTAATTTTCTTTTTCTAATCTATACCATATATAGTTTTATGTGTCCTAAATGCTGTTTTTGTTATAAATTTGCACAATAAAGTTGCATTCACAGTTAAACACTTACAGACTTTTTTGTTTTTAATGATAAAGAGTAAAAAACAGTGTCATGTGTTTGTTCAATCTGAGAATATTACAAATAACGATATGAATAATTGTGCCCAGAGGTAGAATTTAAGGGGAACAAAAACGATGGTCCGAGGATGGAACCTTGTGGTACACCGATTTTGACTTTTTCAATGCAAAAGACAGACAAAATCTCTTCTGTGAAATTATAAAAGTCAATCCAGGACTTGATTGTGCAAAATAACAGAACACAGTAAAAACTTTCTTTATTTCTCTATATAATCCACTGTTACAATAACGCACTTATCCCAGTGTTTCACTAGTGCTCGTTTTCTCAGTACACCAGTGCCATGATGGAAATGTATGGGGTACGTGGCAATCACTCCCAGCCAAGCTCCTGTAATGCGCAAGTGGTGTTGTGATTATGTGTACAGTTCAAATGCAACGTTCCTCTCACTGAATGTTCATATTTAGACTTACTCTATATGTGTCTTAGAAATTTAGACGAAAAATGGCAGTCAGGATTGATGAGGTTGGGTCAAATGAATTTGAAGTGCCTTTTGGGCCACAAAAATTGGTCACTTTAGCAGAATTCCAACTAGAAATTAACAAAAACCTGAGACAACACTGGAGCTACAGCATTACAGTATTGTACAGTACATTGTGACACAATACATTTACTGAAAAAGGTTTATTTGCAGTTCATTTATAATGAAGAACTTTGCCTTTTTGATTTGTCTGGTATGATCAGGGGCCCAAAAGCATTATGGGAGTTTTATCGAGGTACCTGCTAATCGGGTGAAGCGAATGTACTTGCGGTTTCCTTTCAGAACCAAACAAGTCAAACCTCTGCAAACGTTTCAGCTCTTGACACACATTCACATATAAAACACCTACCAAGCACATGAAAGGCGCACACAATTAGTCTGACGCCCATGTGCCCTCACACACACACACACACACACACACAGACACACTTATTTTGTATTAAATTTTCTTCATTTAGAATATCAATCAAGAAAAGTATCAATTGAGATTTATTTTAATATCAGATCTATACTTTACTCATGACACACACTCGAACATGTGGCGATGTTCGCTGATGATGTTTATCATCAAGAATGTCATATTACATTTACATTAATGTAGGAAGACGCTCTTATCCAGAGTGACTTGAGTATTAGCTACACGTTTATAACTTTAGAAAAGAAAATTAAAGTTTCCATTGAGGTAAAGCGCTTCAAAGAATAAAAAATCTTTATCATGATGCTAATATGTTTAGATGTGATGCAACTTATGACTTCACACACTCGCTCATTTCCCGCTAAGCCTGTGTTGATTTACAGCTAACGCTACCGCAGACCACACTGCACAAATTATTTAAACATTAAAGCTTCATTGAAACAGTTTTTATGTTAAAGTTTTAGATTTTATTGTGGCGA
Organism: Clarias pachynema; assembly: GCA_030014365.1. Lineage (NCBI taxonomy): Eukaryota > Metazoa > Chordata > Actinopteri > Siluriformes > Clariidae > Clarias > Clarias pachynema. The sequence goes on along the minus strand of JAQMYL010000003.1, from coordinate 26,742,324 downwards.
GTATAAGAAAACGATTATCGCCAGTAAACGTATTGTAACACTACTGTAAAAAAAAGTTACAGTCTAACGTACAATTCTGTTGAATGTGAGCTGGTACAGAATCTACTCAAAATGAGTCTCAGTAAGCATCACATTTTAAATACAAGCTATTGAAAGCTTGGGCGACAATACAGTCATGTTTATTCAGTCAGATTCGACAAGTTTATCTGGACTGAAGAGAAAATGGAAGGATTGAGAAGATATCTGTGCTAAAGTTAAAGCTTCGTGCTCAGAGAACCTGAAGCTCTTATTCTAACTTCTGTTGCATCGTATAAAGCTAATATACAGTAATAGGAAATGAGCTAAAACTAGTGTGGCTGGTTATATCTCACAAAGGTCACTAAAATGTACTTATTACTAATTACTTACTACAAAAATTTACTTAAATTTATTGTTAATAATTCATGTGCAATGTGATTAATGTGATCATTTAAATAACAATAAATAACAATACTTAATGCCAACACTTCCAGTCAGGAGCTAAAATAGCCATAATCATGTAAACAATAAACAAAAATATATCTAAGATGAATTTTTTTTTCATTCTATGGTCAAAGCCATTAAAGTATCATATTTTTCTCATTCTGATGTTTAAAGTGAGCAGTAACTGAATCTTTTCTGTTGTATCTGCATGATCTCATACCCGACTTTCTCATAATATTTAAACTTCTTAAAATTTGAAACTTTTAAAACAGGTTAATTATTAATTAAACGTACACAATTACTTATAACATATACTTAATTATACTTATATGTTTAAACATTATAAACTAACTTTAAATACAAGAGTTTAACATTTAACTGAGCCGTGCGAATCTCCATCATCCACCATAAATATAATTCAATTTTACTGCCTCAAACGTCTCAAACGTCTCAAAACTCAACTGCACCCGTGAGCGCGCGGGTGTCTGCAGCTTCTAATGCGAGCACTCAGGACGTCTAACAAGTGATTTTTGACTAATTAGCGCTTGTGGAGATTTTTTAATAATGTAGGACCGTAAAAATGTGTTCCTGTTGAACTGCGCTCAGTACAGAATCATTTATATCTGAGGCTGATCAGCTGATCACCGGTCACGGTCAATCAAACTGAAAACCAGACAATTCTGATTGTACCAATCTCTGGACAAATCTGGACAAATCACTATTATAAACAGTAAAAATATATATTTTTTAAATAAATTTTGGAGAGGTGAATCTCCACACAAAAGAATCGTGATTCATAACTGAATAATTTTTTCCCCATCTCTAGTAAACACCCCATAAAACGGTGATTGGAGGAGCGTCAGATTAGTTAAATTACAGTTCTGTAGTTTTAAACTGTTTCTGGTAAATCAGTCATCGCACAAACGCAGTATTTTGTGTGATTTGCCTACAGAAATGTTGTTTCCTAAAATGAGCTTCGTTTCGTAAGTGATACAGAAACAAAGGAAATGAAAAAAACCCACAGAGGTTTCTTTTATTAGACTGCTGTAAATAAGCTGACATGTAGACATGTACTGCCTTGTGTGTGTGTGTGTGTGTGTGTGTGTGTGTGTGTGATTTCCTTGACTTTAATCGTTCTTACATATCTAAATGTAGCGCACAGTAACTGACGCAGTCGAACTGTACCAAGACTTTATTTTCCCCCTGAATCATTTCTAATCAACTCTGCCATTCTGCAGTTTCCATGAATTAGTTTTTCCGCTGCTTTATCTGTGTCAAAAATGTGGCATTTCATAATACAGTATATATTTGATGGTGTATATTTATAACACAAGGATTTAATTCCTTATACTTATAACACATTTGAATGCAAATTAATATATTTTAGTTACAAGATAAAATGAGATGCCTGCTTTATGAGGAGTTCAGTGGGGAAGTTCTCAAAATACACTGCTTAGCCAAAAATAAGTTGCACGCTGCAAAATTTCATTAATCGCCCTGAGCTCCCAAAACCACACTATATAACAAGTAGTTTTCTTATGTACATGCAGCTGTTTAAGTTCGAATCCTGTGATTTCTCATCACATTGTGCATATGGAAATGCTCTTGGAAATTTTATGGTTATACGGTAATAAGGAAATACTTTGAGGTGTTTCAGGGTTAATAGAAAATTATGCAGCTTCATAAACAGCCCTGATTTCAATATATGAGGGGAGAAAGAGACCAATTTCTTTGGAATAAAAGAAACATCAGATTCAGTCGACCCTACCTCTTCAGTTCGGACTGTCATTCATCAGTCATTTCTAAGACACATAAAGTACACAGTTAGTGTTTGTTCACACGGGCGTTAAAATCGAGGGTTTTCCTGGCGTTCATAGCGTCCGGTGAGCGCGGATGAAGCGCCGACGGTTGCGAGTGTTCACACGGGCTTAGGTGACGTACGTTTGTCCGGCTGCGCGTTTATACGGCGTTAAAAAAATGTTGCTTGCAGCTTTTTCTTGGCGTTCAACGAACGCAAGGAAAATGCGTCTAGTTTGTTTTCTCCGCGTCCATTTTACGCTTGGGAGGACCGGATATATCCCATGATCCTACATGCTATACATAGGGAAATGCGGAAAAAAGGCAAAAATAAATGTTTAAAAAATAAAACTTGCGCGGAAATGTTCGCATTTCTTCATAAACCACAAAAAACTTCCTTTAATCCAACGTTGTGCAGTCAGAGGGTGAACCCAGTAGCGGCAGCGATTTTTTTCTCTCCCTACGTCGCCGTATTATTATTATTTTTTAAAATATTTTTAGATATTATATTCAGATATATTATATAAAAATATAATAATTTAATTAGATTAAAGAAGATTAATGTCTAATAGCAAAATGGTCCATATTAAAAGGAGGCACCTCAAATAAAACGATGTGGCCTTTCATATCCAGTTCCCGACACACTGCCTCCACAGCTTAACACACAAACTACAATTTGGGCTGCAGGCTGGCGTTAGACAGAAAAAAAACTAACGCCAGTGTAGAAGTCAATCGAGCGCCGCTACAAAACGCAACATAAACGTCTAGGACGTTCAGAGCGCGTTCGTTTATCCAAAAAATTTGAATAAAGGCCTAAATCACCTTTGGCTGTTATAACAGTTACCCTTTTATTAATTTAACGGCTTGTAATGTTTTAGGAGATTTTATCGCTCTGACCCAGACAGCACATGAGCGATGGCCCGGTGATGCTCCACATGCCACAGTGGTATAAACATGATGAATTTCTACAAACCTTAAACACAGCCATAATACAACCTTTATCTAACCAGACCCCATGGTATTTGTGATACTGTATTAACCAAAATGTACAGAAGAGCAAAGTTTCTGCCTAAAATTTAAATGTCAGCAGTGAAGATATTACATATTTGTTCTTTTAATATTGTTAAACCCCAGCAGCGTCTCCACCTCAGTCACTTGAGAGACTTCAGGCTGCCTTCCAAGGTGCTTAGGAACTTTTACTGCACCGTAGCGCGATCAGCTGAGCGCATCATCCACACCGAGCTCCCTGAACTGCACTCAAGCTACTGCAAGTGGTGCTGGACCAAGGCCAGGAAGATCGTGAAGAATCTCAGCCACCCCAACAATGGACTGTTTTCTCTACTGTGGTCAGGAAAGTGCTTCCGCTCCCTGGAGGCCAACATGGAGAGACTGGGGATGAGCTTCTTCCCGCAGGTGATATGGTCTCTCAATCAGAAGACCACACAGGACTAAACCATTTTTGCACATTGCACATTCATGCACATTTGCACACACCGTGGACATTTCTATGTAAATTCTATTTCAATTCAGTTCTCTTTTCTCACTGTATTAGTGTAAATCTACAACTAAAGTTTTTCAACATTTATATAGCCAAGTTTTTTATATATATATTTTATAGTTTGTTATTATCTTCTATAGCTAAAGGTTTTATATATTTTATTTCTTATTTTAATCCATAATTTATTTCTTATTGATAATAAGAATATTGATACTGTGTATAATTGTATATTTGACAAATAAAATTTTAATTCGACTTAAATTTTACTAAATTTTTGGTTTATGAAGGCGTAAAAGCAATTGGCATTTAGTGAGGACTTTCAAGGACAGTATGATGAGACTTTTTTTTTTAATTGTAAAGAAGGCCTGTATATGATGATCAGAGTCTGCTCGTTCCCATGACCCTTCAGTGAGTGGAACGCCTTGATCCTTAAAAATAAACATTGCCACCTTGCGGAAGAGACACATCTGTCTGTGGGAACTGTACACACAATCGTTCACCAACACCACTTGCACTTTACAGGAGTTCAGCTGGGAGTTTTTCCCACCTACATGTTCAGGCCATGAAAGGAGTTCCTGAGAGGCCAGGGTTTCAAACATGAAGCAGGAAGGCAGTCCGATCACGGCTCCAGCGTACTGAGAAAAACTTCTAGTGAAAAGTTGTTCATCTTTGCCTGTTTATCACAATTTTACTCCACCTTGTAATTAACTATCTTATTATACTTTTCATAGAATTTATTTTTCAAGATTCAGTTAATGCTCTTCAGTTGTCTTCAGAATCATAGACAGCATACAAAGTGCAGTTTGTTTGTTTTTATTTAATCCTGGCGTTCGTTTAAGAGAGCCACATTAAAGGGTCGACTCTCAAGAGACTCTAAACGTTCTCAAAAGATACATCATTAATGTAAGATTTGCTCCACCCAAGCATCAGACCTAAAACACAAACAACAAAAAGGAAAAGTATGCATTAGAGATGCATGAAGTTAGAACAAGGAGTCAGCATAAGGATCTCTTCTAAATAAGTTGCTCTCTAATGTTAGCAAAACTAGCAAAAATAAAAAGAGAGATAAACATGATTGTTTGCCGGGAATATATTTAAAGGTAATTAACAACACTATGAGGAAGATGATGTAAAATTAACAGTTAAAAACATGCAGGAAAAGTTTCAGATTTATTCAGCTACGCTACTTTGTTCATGCTAATCTTCATGCAAACCCTAACTTACAGTAGCTTCTGTTGCGTGAATGAAATCCAATGAGGCAATGAGTGTAACAGTCAATTTACCTATACAGGTTAAACATATCAAGACAACATTGTTGTTACGTAACACTATATCAGTTTACAAGATGCTTCATATGTAATTTTTTTTTCTCTGTTGCACAGCTTTGATTCAACTGAAGCCTGTATTTCAGCCTGTGCTATTTTCATCTAATTAACCATGTTTCCAGAATGAGTTGCTGCATTTTTATTACCACTGATACTTATCTCCAAACTAAATGTGTACAGTTTGTTTTAATGATCAGAATCACCATGTGTGGTGCACCATAGATAATGAAAAAGGAAGAAGAAAAACGATGGTGTGTGGGGGGGGTGTAGGTGTTAGGTTGAATGTGGGTCTCACACACACGCAAACACACAGGGTGTTTGATGTTTTATATATATACACATGAATTGTCAATGTGTTGAACACTGAAACTTCACGGTAGCTTGAGTTGCATGCGCGCTTTTGGTTCTTAAAGGAAAACCGCAGCACATTAAGCGCTAAAGATTAGCATGGTCGCTAGAAAACAACAACGCATTTGTAGTATTTTTATCAGCCTAAAGATAAATATGTAAATATTTTAAGGTCAATTTTTTAAAATAATGTTTTCTAGGATTTTCTACTTTTGCTGTCAATAAATTAATAAATCTAAAACATGAAACATTAAAAAGAGCTGAGTCAACATGTTCTTTTTAAAAACTTTATTAGATTTACAAGCATCAAAATGGCAAACAGGCATTCAGCGTTTACGTATCTACAGTAATTGTTACTGAACCTATTAAATCTCAGGTCGCTGTTTTATTTTACAAAACCTCACGCTCACACATTTACCGTCTTATTCAACAGCCAACACATCTTGATTAATAACAGCAATTATAGGAACACTATAAAACACAGTTAAAAATCTGGAAATATGTTTAAAAATATTAGTTTAAAAATAATAAAATAGATTCTTAAATTACATTGACTAAACAAAAATAAACTAGCTCACTAAATCACCAGATCGTGAATAATACTTGTAAGTAAACTTGTCATCTTAGCACGTCAGGGGAATAAAATCCACAGCATGAATATAAAAAATCTGGAATTCAGAGTTAATAAGTGAAATGCAATTGGTGTAACAGCCCAAAACATTTTATGTGCAATGCTAATTCAATGCTAGCACTCCATACAGAAAGAAAGAAAAATAACTTGTGGGAAAATGCCAAACAGTTTCACCAAGTATACTCAGATAATTCATCCTAAGCACACCTTTTCTCCAAGGCAACTTCTACTGTTCTTTACCTAACGATCCTTGCTTTGCTTACTGTAAATGGGAATTCATCCTGCCATTTCCATTTCTTAATACTTTAGGTGATTCTTTACCTAGACACATTTTTCAAATTATACTTTGTTTGTTCTTACGGTTTTTCAACTCAGATTTTTGCTAAAAGTACTTGAATTGTTTTAAACTACACAGCCTTTTAATAAACTGTCCAAGACTTCATTTTGTTTAACACCTAAACATTCTTTATAATTTTGGTCTACATGAATGAATGAATATTTTGATTGAATTTGAGGACAATTAATGCAGAATTTTTATCCACACGTAAAATTACAGTATATTAATCTAGTCTAGTTGATCTAGTTTTAGTAGAAATCTGCGCAGTTTTTGATTTTGCTATCTGTAAAACGCAGTCGTTTCCAGAATCCTGGATTCTGTTTAGTCTGGTGTTGATTAGTTTTCAATAGCACCCACCTGTGACTGTGGTCACTCACTCAATCATCTGTAGCACTTATTCTGTTCAGGGTCTTGGGAAGCCTGGAGCTTATCCCATGAGATTCGGGGCACTAGGAAGGTTATACAAGCACACACACACACACACACTCACACACTACGGGAAATTTGAAAATGCCAGTTAGCCTAGTCTGCATGTCTTTGGACTGTGAGAGTACCCGGACAAAACCCACCAAGCACGGGGAGACACGCACATGAGGCAGAATTCGAACCTTTGATTGTCCAGTGTCAGCACTTAAAGCTGTACTGTAACTTTGTTTTCGGATAATGTTATATGTTCTGGCCTTTTTTATTGCTGTTAACTTCAATGCACAATAGTAATTGAAGAAGAGGAATTTCATGATTTGTTATAAAAAAAATAATCAACTTCAGGGTACTTCAGTAACTCTCAAGCCCATTGTTGATTATGTAAATGTATTGACTGATAATATAATTCAGGCTAATTTAAAAGATTAGTAGAACTAGTATAATATCTAATAGTCTCTAAAAAGGAAAATCAGTAAAGTAGCGAGCTAAACAAGATGTCTGTTTGAAAAGTGGCCTTCATCAAGTGAATAACAAATAAGGAAATAGCACAGGAAATTTCATACCAAAGTTTTTCTTTGATCCGTCAAACTGTCCAACACACTGAACTGCAGTCAGACGACTGTCTTTGCTATGCTAGTTTTACAAAGCTTACCCAAATCGCTCCATAATATCCATATACAAATGATTTTCATGAATTTAAAAGGACTTAACTCTAAGTTAAATTAAAGTAACTTCTAGTAGTTAAACTGGACATGCAACTGAATTAAAGAGTATCTTCATTTTATAGCATTATGTACGTTAATAAATTTTAAACATAAACAAAATACTGTGGGTTATTAACCAGGTTAACATTTTTCATCTGAGCTACTGATTAACTATTATATCAATGTGTAAAAATAGTTTGCATACATATAAGAAGAAGTTTTTTAGTATAAACAAACATTTGAGTTCCCTTTTCCGGTTGAAACAAACTTGAATTTAAAGTTGGCACCATATGAAATTTATGATGAAGATCATTTCTTTCGGACACCCTCCAGCCTGCTGTACTCGGAATTCTGACCTGGCGTCAGTGGCTAGTGAAAAAAAAGAGGGAAAAAGTTTACATCTGTTCCACATGCAAATGTTTTAACTAGAGCATTAGATGTTTATAGGGACATTAGCTAGTTAGTTTTTGTTAATTTATGTTGTAATTTATGTTAGGTCAATCTGTCTTGTCTCTGCTAGCCAGATAACTAGGCCTCTTAGTTAGCTAGTTTAGTTTTTCTGCTAATTTATGTTGTAAATTTATGTTGCATGTAGCACCTTGGTCCTGGAGGAACGTTGTTTCGTTTCACTGTGTACTAACTGTATATGGTTGAAGTGACAATAAAACCTACTTGAACTTGAACTTGAAAAGTTGTAAGCACCTGCAGTAAAATAAATAACTGCAGCAGGATTAGCTCAGAGGTTAAGGTGTTGGACTACTTGTCTAAAAGGTGACAAGTTCAAACCCCAGCACCACCAAGTTACCCCTGTTGGGATCTTGAGCAAGGACCTTAACCCTCAAATGTATGTAATATAAAAATATGAGTTGATCTGGATAATGGTTTCCACCAAATGCAATCAATGTAATGTAAAATTAGAAAGTTTTCTTTATCTTTAATTTTTGGATAAAAAGGTGTTTGGTATCTTCTTGTCCTTTGTCAGGCATTAGGAAGTGTGCCGATTTGTACTGAGCGCTCATCACCTAATTATGTGAATCTGATCATGAAGGAAGATTTCATCTAACTACTGATTACTGAGTAGACTACAATAACAAGACATCGACATAGTAGTCATTTAGTTTGTTATAAACAACTATGTTAGCATACATTTTAATAAACTAGCATTTGTGATTTGAAAAATGTAATTATGTGTATTATCACAAAAACATTGTTCCATACCTGATAAGTGTCTCCTTCACCGTTGGGGAGTAGATTCACTTTATCTGATGCTAGAAAATAAAACCAGAGAGACACTTACACAGAGAAAAGCTAATTAATAATTATTCCGCCTGTGATGTTTTTGATACAATTACATTACATCTACTAAACATTTCCTGCCACATCAACCAGTGTTACAGTAATAAAGTGTAAGGAAATCTGCAGTTGTTTCATCGGAAGGAAGAATATATTATCTAATTATAAAAACTTAAGAAATTGTATAGATTTTGTTAACCAGTGAGCTAACAACAGCTACTCTAACTTGATTTCTGAAAGGATTTTCTATATAACCATCTCTTTTGTTTTTCATTGCTACTGTTAGCCAGTTAGCTAACAGGAGCTAACCCGACATGTTTTCTGAGGGAATTCTAGATCCTATTCATAAACGTTTATAAATTTCTCAGGTGGCTAACAGAAGCTTATCTGACTGGATTCTCTGGAATTTCTGAGAGCATTTTGAGTGATGTTCACAAGTTGATCATTACCTTGCTAAACATGAGCTAAGAGCTCATGGAGGTCAGATTAATACCTTTCCCAGCCAGTAAACTAACCAGAGATAATCTGACAAGAATTATGAAAGAATTTATATTTCATATTTATAAATGTTCATATTAAGTACAAGGGTTGGACAATGAAACTGAAACGCCTGGTTTTAGACCACAATAATTCATTAGTATGGTGTTGGGCCTCCTTTCGCGGCCAATACAGCATCAATTTATCTTGGGAATGACAGATACAAGTCCTGCACAGTGGCCAGAGGGATTTTGAGTCATTCTTCTTGCAGAATAGTGTCTAGGTCACTACGTGATGCTGGTGGAGGAAAACGTTTCCTGACTCGCTCCTCCAAAACCAAGGGCGTAGATTTGGTCTGGACATTGGTGGGGACCTATGACTCCACCATATTTGTTTGACATCAATATTGTCCAGACTGTTCTGGTGGACATGGCATACAGCAGCATTGTTCAATCTCATTTG
>JAQMYL010000003.1:26598617-26616576 GCA_030014365.1 Clarias pachynema | reverse complement strand
TGTATCATGGCTGACCCTGCGCTCTGACCCCAGTTACGCTGGGATATGCGAAGAAGAAATTTCACTGTGCTGTAATGTATATGTGACAAATAAAGGCTTAACTTTTGTACGTGTCTTTAAGCCTAATTCCACATCATGGGACAGAAAACGATTTTAATACTTTTTTTTTTAATTAAAAATATTTTTAATAAGGTTCTTTATTTATTTAGGCTACATTCACATCACCAGCCTAAAGTGACTCAATTAAAACTTTTATAAAGGATAGTGGATACATATCTGATACGTGGTCATGTGATGGCAGGTGGAATTAGTGTGACTTTTTTTGACTCTGAGCATGCACAGGGAGCTCGCTGATGTCATCAGTCAGTGGCAGCAGCGCAGTGATATGGCATATGGCTTCCTTCGATCTTCTGGACCTCACTAAACACAGCCAACGAATCTCTTGCCGTCTTCTAGAGCAAAAAAATTAATAAAAGTGTTTACTTTTGACACAATATATTTCTTGACGTGTTTTACCCCCATGGCACAAGCAAAGACGTATCTAGGACAGACGTGTCCCCTTTAGAGTCAGAGAAAAGTCATCTGTAATTCTGAATGTGAGAATCAGACATGTGGTTTGTAATGTGGATGCTGCCTTAGTTTTTGTTGTTGTTTTTCCAATAGACACCCAGGAATCCATCTTGATATCCAATTTTCTAATCTTCCCGCAGGTCAGATAGCTCGGTCCACACCCAGACCTGAGCTGGCGGCCTGTCGTCAGCTGGGAACGCCAATTAACCAAAGAGCTGGGGAGGAAAAAATGGCTTCCCGATCCGACAGCTGCCGCCTTTCGACGACCTGCACCACGGCTAGCAACGGAGAATTAGCGCAGGGCTCACGTCTGAGCGCAGATTCTGCGTGGGTTGTTATAAAGGGGACTTCTCACTTTGTTTCCTCCGAAAGGAGATTTCTTTTCTTCTTCTTCTTAAAAAAAAAAAAGCAATTTAAAAAGAGGGGCAGCTCGGTGTAGTGAAGACGTAAAAACGCATATCATCTGTAGATTTGATTTTTAATCTTGTGTTCCTGGTGCCTGTGTGTGAAGCAAACATTTTTTATTTTGAACATAGCTGCCTTCTGTTGTAACTTTCGTTCAGGCGTACTCTTTGCATCAGGGCGCTTTAGTACAGTTGATCATGATTGATTTCGTCTGGTCCGGTTGGACGTGTGAGGCTTTTCAGAGAGAAAGACACTCAATATTTTTATTTCATTTTTAATTACTGATCGCTGCGACATGCTGTCGCATGAAACACAAATAGAGATTTAGTTTAATCAATACATGATCATTTACATGTTGTAACTGTGAATGTAGCCTCAAAGATGAGATAGGAGTCCTTAAAGTTTAATCACAACAATACTCTATCTAAAGTGACGAGCACACACTTCCGTGTGACACATGTTTGCACAAGTTCTACATCATAATCACAATTTTTAAACTTGTTTCAAGCTCATAATGTAATAAACACTTTTTTTTACGCATCATTTGCAAAAAAAATAAAAAATACAAGTCGGGTCTTTTAAGTGACTGAACGTCAACTCGCATAGGTGAACTTTTTAAAAAAAATATATATATAGCTAATTAGAATATTTCATTTATTAAAATAACTGATATTATCAAATCAGCAACACTTCCCAGTACGCATTTTTTTTCCCTTCTTCTACTTCTTATATTTTAACATTGTTTAAATGGATTTCATAAGACACAGTTTGCTGTAATGTTATGTTCTCTTTAAAATAATTCCGGTTATATATTGGTAATTATCAGTATAAAAAAAAAAATTCATAATTTTAGGGGGAAAATGCCAACGAGTCATTTAGGAGTCGACTCATTAGTGAGCTGAGTCAATATAATTGATTCACTGGAAAGTAAAGAGCGGGAAATCTCATCCCTCATGGCTTCGCTGTGGAAGTTCCTCCCCTTCCCCACGATCAACCCCGATTCCTCTTGACCAATCAGAGACAGGCTCGAGGGCTAAACCAGAGGGCTCATGGAAAAAGGGGCGGGGCTTACTGCCTGAGGTAAATGTGTTGTGAAAATGAGAAGAGCGTTTTTTTTTTTAAACGATAGCTTTTAGCTTGTTCTGTGTTAATGAACCAACCATGTGCTACTGCTGCTGAATCCTTTATTTGGTTTTATTTTTATTTTTTGATTTGCGTTTAAGATTTTTTGTTTGTTTAATTTTAAGTGCTCAGCAGGACAAAATCCTCTTACATAAAAACAATGTCAAGTATCACATCAAGTTTGTGAACTCGGTTCTTGTTAATGAACACCTTAATAACACTCATATTTTTTAATTCACAGCACACACAATTTTTTTGTCCTATTACACAACTGTTATGTTATTAAAACTCAACTAAAAATCTATTTTTTTTTCTGAATGTAAAAATCGATGGTGTATAGATGTATTTTTAACGCTGTTGCAGCACGATTGTTAAAATGTAAAGGTAAAGCGTATGTCATGTTTAAAACGTCACGCCAGCGTTCATGTACCGACATTTTTCAGTTCTCCATTTATAACTTACCTGCAGTTAGTTTTAATTTACTGTTTGACACGAAATTGGAAGGAAAAATCTTAACCATGCTTTTTGTCTAATTCTGTCATATAAAATTGTGCGTAAACATTATAAAGGAAAATTTAAGCGAGCAATCAACCAATTTTCATTGTGAATAATGCATTATTTAGGTTGTTTGTATATATTTATAGCTACCATTTTTCATTGTAACAAAAAGAAAATGCTAATTACTACAGTTACTACTGAGAATGTAGGGTTCAGATGTTCCCGTTGACACGTTGGTCAAGTTCTGTTTTATTTTTGCAATCTGAAAAAAAAAATGGTTCCTTTTTTATTTTTAAGAAATCGTACCACTAATTTTAAACTGAACAAACTGTGGATAGGCTCTTTGACTTTATCTTTCATTAAATAAGAAAATGCTGTACTTTTTTTTTTCTTTCTTTCTTAATGTTTTACAGAAGAGTTGTAACATCTGCAATATGAATATTTTTATTTGTTCTATACAATAAACCAATATGTTTGTAGACATGAATCATTTCAGTGTTTGTGTTTGTTATAAACCGACCTAATTGGCATTAAGCTATAATTGGCCACAAGATGTTTGAAAAGTTTGTTCTCTTTTGACCACGTCACATGATCTGAGGTCATGAAATACTTTATATTTGTACATTTTTAATATGAGGTGTCTTGTTCATAGTGTTCCTGTGATAGGCTCTTTATCCAAAAACATCCTCACCAGCTAAATTATTACTTATTTAATGGTCATATTCAAGAAAACCTATGAACACTAGAGGGGGGGGATTCTATTTACAGTAGTTTTAAATCGTGATTCTTTTGTGTTTTGATTCACGTTTAATCCATTGCACCACTTCAGTGAGGATGGGTTCCCTGTTGAGTCTGGTTCCTTTCAAGGTTTCTTCATATTGCCATCTCAGGGAGTTTTTCCTTGGCGCCGTCGCCCTTGACTTGCTCATCAGGGACTATCTTACCATTTTGATTCATACAGATTCACATTTCATACAAATGTCCATAATTCTTATGTTTGTGTAAAGCTGCTTTGCGACAATGACAGTTGTTAAAAGCACTATAGAGAATAAATAAAATTGAATTGAATTGCCACACTGACTCCAAAAAAAAAAAAATATATATATATATATATATATAAATTTTTATTTTATTTTTACATACAGTATATATTGGAGACGGGGTCGATGGGTCAGTCACAAGAATTGTCTGGTTTGAGTGGCCGTGACCGGTGATAAGACGATCCGACTGCACAGAAGCTTCCGTGTGACGCAACAGAGACATTTTTATGCCGTTACATTATCAATAATTGCATGCATTAAAAGCCCTTGATCTGCCTTTTTCTTAGACCCGCATGCTTGCAGCTGCTCAAGACCATACTCGCGGTAAAACGTCACTGTTTCTTTATGATCCTACAGGTGGCGCACTCTGAATTATTTACATGTTTTCATCCCGTGTGGTAGGAGTAACTTTTTGCTAAGTTTATTTAGAAATAAGAATGAGAGCAGATAACAGAAATACGTGCTGCTCAGTAACAATGTAGTTTTTTGTTCTATTTAATTTGAAGTTAAGTGTTAAGCTCTTGTACTCTAAGTTACTTTGTATTGTTTAAATGCTGTGCTCTGATTTTTATTTCTATACCGCTTTATCCTGTATATAGTGTCGCAGGGGCCTGGAGCCTAACCCAGGAGGTTTAGGACACGAGACAGGGCACACCTGGACAGGGTGACAAGCCATCACAGGCCACACACACTACAGGCAATTTGGGAACGCCAATTAGCCTAATCTGCATGTCTTTGGGAGGAAACTAGACTACCGTGAGGAAACACACCAATCATGGGGAGAACATGCAAAGTCCATGCACACAAAGACCCTGGAGGTGCAAGGCGACAGTGCTAACCACTAACCCACCATACCAACGTTGGTGATTCCCATCCCTAATTAACACCATTAATGACTTGCTTCTTTTACTTTAAAAAGCAGTGTCATATACATGACATAATCTGCAAAAAATAAATACATAGAAAAAAAAATATATAATAAGTCTCAATAATGTCGAAAAGCAATAAATAAATAAATAAATAGATAGATACAAGCAACAATAAGAGGGCCCAAGCATCTTTTTGAGCATATTAAGACCTCCAGAAAGCCATTGCCACCTGGGTGCATTGCACAACTTTCACACTTCACACACTATGATGGGCCCTTAAGATTTGTCATGTCAATAAAGCATCATTTAAACCCTTTAACCGTGCGTGTGTGTGTATGATGTGTAGGTGTGTCAGTCTGTGTGTGACAAGTGAATGTGTTTGTGCATGTTTTTGTGTGTGGTGTGTGGGTCCGTGTGTTAACATTTGTGATGTGTGTGAGATATGTGACTTGTTAGTGTGTGTGTGTGTGTGTGTTTGAGAGAGATGTGAGTGTGTGTGTGTGTGTGGAATAGGAGGGATTTTATGTTAAGATCTCCAAAAGGCCGGTGTGTGTGTTTGTGTGAGACATGTGGGTGTGTCAGTCTGAGTGCGACAGGTAAATGTGTTTGTGCGTGTGTGGGAGATGTGAGTGTGTGAGTATTAACATTTGTGATGTTTGTGTGATGTGTAAGACATTTCAATTAAACAAGAGAAACATGTCCTGTGTTACGGTCCTCACATGTGTTTGTGTGTGTGGTGTGTGAGTCAGTGCATTAACATTTGTGCTTGTGTGTTAGTGCCACACCCAGGGCCCAGATGGCAAATTCAAATGGCAGCAGATTCCAACCTGTCGGCCAATTTTCATGAATTTTTGGACAGGTTAAGACCCCCAAAAGCCCCAAATGGTGGGGAAGAAAAAAATCCCTTCACACATTATGACGACATACAGTAGGGCTGATGTCATAATGCCAAAAGGCATTATTTTTAGCCGCCTAAAAAGGGCAAAGGGGTCCTGAGTGGCTGCGTGACGCTTAAATCCGATTCCTACCTGTATTTGGACGCAATCCCGTTTGCTTGCTTGTTATCCAAAATACAGGTGCGAAGAAAAAAACATGCCGGCTGCTTCCGTTGAACTTCGGTTTCATCTCAAATGACTTCCTGTTGTAGACATAGGGCACTAGAAAGGGTGACTGTTATTGTACATGGTGTGTAGTGCACACTTTAAGGGAGGAGGGACTAATTTGGGATGTGATCATTGAGACACGGCTCCAGCCGCTACGGAGAATAAACATTAGCCTTATTCGAGTTTATTATATTTTTTTTATTGGAAAAGTCTGAAGATCTATTAGCGTTTAAATTAGTTATTAAAAGGGGAAATATCAGTTAAACCTTTTTTATTTCCAAAATGGCGCCGACGATTCAGACTCAGGCGCAGCGCGAGGACGGCCATCGGTACGACTGTTATAGCATCTCAGCTAGGCTAAGCGTTAGCTTACGTTAAAGCGCACTTTATTCTAATTAAATATGTTTTTTCCCCACATGTACTTCAGTAAACATGCAGAATTTTTATTTTTATTAGATCGAGGATAATTCTAAACGATCTAATTGTTTTAATTGGAAATTAAAAAGACCTACCAAGTGTGCTAGTTAGCATAACTTAACCGTAAACAGCAAGTTTAGCTCGTTTACACACGTTAGCATTTAAGTTTAAAAGTATATGGTGTTCAGATTAATAAATGAAGGGCATGTTTTGGGTTAATTTAAAGTTGTTTTTATTTAATGTAAACTTTATTAATATGGGATAGGAGCAGAATGTCAAGTGAGTAAGTATGTAAAAAAAAAAATCCTTGATTTTGTGCACTATATAGTGCACATCAGTAGGGCACTTGGTTGTAATGCACTTTATATAAAAGAGGTATCAAAAGGTTTCGAGATTTGCGCACCACAGATCTGGTCACTTTCACCGTACGTTCTCCCTCAGACGCGGTTTAAAACCTGGCAGTAAAATCTGTTATTGACTTTCTGGCCCATGCGGATGAATTCCTGATGCACAATGTCGAAAAAGATGATCAGCATGTACTCGGTCGAGCTGCGGACCTGCCTCGCCTTTTACAGGTGTGGAGATGACAGGTTCTTCCACTGTGATGACCCTTGCTTCGTCTCAGGGTCGTACCCATACACCCATGTTTCGTGTTTCGTTACCGGTAATGATCCTCGACTTGAAGGACGGGTCATCCGCGTGTCCATGGGTCACCCGCGGCACACTGACGGAGTTCTTGGCAGACTTCAACGCGATGTTCCTCCTGCTCCTGAGTCAGCACCCTGGGATCGAACTAGGCAGCATCACGGCTAGGGCTGTAGCTATCGCATATTTTAGTAATCGAGTATTCTACCAAAAATTTAATCGAGTAATCGGTTTGTACAAAATGTACTTTTGCTTAATTAATTAAACAGCAATGTAAAATATATGAGAAACAAAGATTAATTGGTTTTCTTTTTTGGAAAAATCTACTTTTATTTTTGAAATGCATACAGCATTTTATCAAAAATAAACATTGTCATTATTTCTAATACAAGGAATAGGTTAAAGTTGACTGAGATGATTTAAGTGCATTACAGAGCCATACATTCTTATTTTAAAGCCTTTTCTCAGATGCAGAAACTAAAAAAAAATGGTATTTCAAATGACTTTAAGTAACAAAAAAACTAAGGCACATATTAAAATAAGTTTTACTATAATTTTATCGCTCCCTTAAATTTTGCAGCCTGCAACAGAACGCTCCCTCAAATCAATACACAGCTAACTGTTTGCATCTCCTTCCGCTTTGTGGGTGACGTAAGCGCTTCTACATCGTCTGTGTTTAGTGGCGGCTTGCGTCCGGAAGCGGCTGTGTCACACCCAACAAATAATTGCGCAAAAAACATAACGAAAAGCTTTTCAAATTAATTAAAAGAAGCATAGAGGCAGAAGATTTTGCCTCAATCTTTTTTTGTAATCGAATTACTCGAGGAATCGTTTCAGCCCTATTCACGGCGCATGTGCAAAGCACACGAGAGGATCGCATGGACTGTCCTGTATGACGCACCGACAACAGCAGCAATGTTGTGGATTGTTCTCCGAATGGTTTCGACGTTTTTTCAGGGGTTAAGCTTGTTGAAAGTCTTCTTCAACTTTCGTCAACTTCCAGTGATGTTCTTCCACTCTGAACGACTCGTGGCAGCATCGCCATAAACTTGCCGAATCACGTCCAACGCCTTTGTGGCAGATTTGCCCAGTTTCACACAGAGGTTCACGTTCTCTCTTCGTTCTAACTTGCCATTCATAATCTACTTGGTCAGAACAGCACCAGCCGCACAGCTACTGATGTACTCATATAAAATGTTTGGGGAAACGAATCAAAGAGGGACATGTCTAATTCTCATGTTTTTCCCCACACAGGAGCTCGACACACAGAACCGTCCCTGAGAGGTACCGCCACGTTCTCCTTCTCCTTCTTTCTGTCGTAATTAATCTATAATAATGTTATAGTAAGTTTTATATATTTTAATCTTGTTCGCCCCCTTCAGGTCTGGTGTGGTGTGCCGGGTGAAATACTGTAACAGCCTCCCTGATATCCCGTTCGACCCCAAGTTCATCACCTACCCCTTCGACCAGCACAGGTACACACGACCTGGCAAAGAAACCAACCCGGGATAATCACCTGATCTGTTTTACTGTCGTTATTAAGTATGTGTGTGTGTGTGTGTGTGTGTGTGTGTGTGTGTGTGAGAAGGTTTGTGCAGTATAAAGCCACCTCGCTCGAAAAACAACACAAACACGAGCTGCTGACAGAACCGGATCTGGGCGTGACCATCGACCTCATCAACCCCGATACCTACCGCATCGACCCGAACAGTGAGTGTGCGAGTAATACACACACTAACAGTGACTGCACACTTAATACATACTTAAACACACTAATATGGTGTGTTTCTCAGTTCTACTGGATCCTGCGGATGAGAAGCTTCTAGAAGAAGAGATCCAGGCACCCACTAGCTCCAAAAGGTCAGAGGTCACCTGTGTATTTGTGGTTTCAGTATATATAATCTCTGATATTGTATTAGTGTATTAGGATATTATATATATATATATATATATATGTGTGTGTGTGTGTGTGTAGGTCCCAGCAACATGCTAAGGTCGTGCCATGGATGAGGAAGACAGAGTACATCTCCACAGAGTTCAACAGATACGGTGTGTCCAACGACAAAGTAGAGGTCAAGTAAGTAGGCATTTTACACACACACAGACACACACACACACACACACACAAACGCACTCCACTAATCCCTCCTGCAGTCCTATTAAACAGGTCAGTGCTGTTTATTTACCGTGTGTGTGTGTGTTCAGGATTGGTGTGTCGGTGAAGCAGCAGTTCACAGAAGAGGAGATCTACAAAGACAGAGACAGTCAGATCTCTGCCATCGAGAAGACCTTCGAGGACGCACAGAAAAACGTGAGCATTGCCTTATGCTAATGCTAGCAAAACTATCTCTGGCGTTATGCTATATTAACGCTAATAACACTAACTTAACATTTAAAAAACAAGCTTTTCACTCTTCCCTGGCATTCGCTTCTGAATTCATTCACGTCATGTATGATTTTAGATTTTTTACGTAGAAAACATCAATAAAAAAAAAATCACTTTTATCTAATATCCTTTCATCTTCCAGATTACGCAGCACTACAGCAAGCCAAGAGTTACACCCGTGGAGGTGTTGCCCGTCTTCCCTGACTTTAAGGTCTCACACACTGACAGACACACACACACACAAACGCAGACATTGACTCTGTGGCAGAAAGTGAATCTAATAACATAACTTCTCTCTCCTCTGTGCAGATGTGGATAAACCCGTGTGCGCAGGTCATCTTCGACTCCGACCCCGCTCCCAAAGACGTCTCCGGCTCTGCGGGTGTAGAAATGATGTCACAGGCCATGATCAGGTGTGTGTGTGTGTGTGTGTGTGTGTTTACATTGCTGCTGCTCAGTGATTTCTCTTTCATTTTAAAAGTGTTTTTGTGTCTGTCTTAATATTTAAAAAAATCCTTAAAGTAATTGTGTGTTGTTGTTGTTTTTTTCACCAGAGGAATGATGGATGAGGAAGGGAACCAGTTCGTGGCGTACTTCCTGCCCAACGAGGATACACTGCGTAAGAGGAAGAGAGACGTGGAGGAGGAATTGGACTATATGCCTGAGGAGCTGTACGATCGATCTCACACACACACACACACACACACACACACACACACACACACACACACACACACACACACACACATACAAACATGCCGTGTCAGCAAAACCGAGTCCCAATCCTGCTATCCATTCAATTACGTTTGAAACTAGACAACTACATGAAAATATTGTTCTTTCTCCCAATTAGAAGGTGTTGATTAATATTTCCGACACCACATTTAATCCCTATGGTATGACAGGAATAAAACACTCCAAGTCGTATTATTACAGAGAAATGAACACGTCCTGCTTTTCAGACACGAGTCTTAGATGAGTCGCATTTAAGACGGCGAAACTCTGGTCTATTTGGAATCCAAGGAGAGAAAGATTTAGAGATGCGCATGAATGAAATTTTATTTATGTTAATGACATGAATTGTTTCTTTGTCTCTCCGTGTGTGTGTGTGTGTGTGTGTGTGAATGCAGGTACGACTATAAGATAGCGAGAGAGTACAACTGGAACGTGAAGAACAAAGCCAGCAAAGGCTACGAGGAGAACTACTTCTTCATCTTCAGGGACGGAGACGGTGTTTATTACAACGAGCTCGAGACCAGGTAGGTCCATCACGTCAGGGTTATCACCAAGAGGTCGATATCGGAGTGGCTAAACACGGATCACTACATAGCTAGTTAGCTGCTATTGATGATGTTACAAATGGAGGAAAATTGTTTTCGTTACCTGTCGCACTTCTTCCATGTGGTGATTCATGTAGCACAACATTGACTTAATGTATTTAAAAAATTTTTAATTCAAATATGTTTGTATTTGAGGTAGCAAAACTTTGCAGTTCCTCTATAATCCTACAGGTGGTGCTCTAAACTGTTCACACATTGGCAGGCAGCACAGCATCCTGTGTGGGAGGAGCTAAGTTGTTAAGAATTGTGACATCGTCTGTTATACAAGATGCAGAATAGGACATTCAAAAGCTCCACGCACATTTTTACTATCAAGAGAAAATTCACCACAGTGTTCATCATGTAAAACCCTTCTGTCCATCAAACATATTTTATTTGATTGTCTATATCTTATAGCATATCTTTTCTTTCACCTGTGAAAACCCCATTAAAAATCGCTTGGTAGTTTTTACGTGATGCGCACACAAAGAAACAGACGAAAATTCCAAAAAAACATCTTGACGTGTTCTAATACTCTCCTCCCAAATCAACAACGTCCTCCCCAATTTTTTTTTCCCCACAACAAATATCTTGTATGTACAGACACGCCCACTTTACAGTTTTATTATACGTATAGAATAGATGAAGCACTGTTTGAAGCTCACATATTAACCTTGTTGTATCTGGATTTAAAAATCAAAAGCGTGAAAAATGAGCCCAGCTCTGCAGTGCGTGTGTGTGAGAAGTCTAGAGATGGGATTCACCAGTGAGCCGGCGTTACAGTGATATTGTGATACCTAAGTGCCGTTTCGATATGTATTACGAATGTAATAATTATAAATATCTCGAATCAAAAATTTTTTTTCTGATTTAGTTACAATTCTAAACAAACCTTGCAAATAATTCATTCCTACCACAGGGGGGCACTGTGCTGCAAGGAAAAGTGTGAATAGTTTAGCGTGCACCACCTGTAGGATGATAGTGGAACTACAATTTTACCGCCTCAAATGTAAACATGTATAAATTTTAACTTTTTTTTTTTTTTAACTATTTTTAATACATGAATTTTCACCACAGCAGAATCAACCCCCCCCCCCCTTACACACACACACACACACACACACACACACACACACACACAACATCACCAGAGAGCTTTGTATTATATTGCAAGTGAGTTTTATTGAATGTGAGTGTTATAAATGTGTGTGTGTGTGTGTGTGTGTGTCAGAGTGCGTTTGAGTAAGAGGCGTGCTAAGGCCGGGGCCCAGTCCACCACTAACGCCGTGCTGGTCTGCAAACACAGAGATATGAACGAGAAAGAGCTGGAAGCACAGGTTTGTACACACACACACACACACACACACATGCACAAACACACACTGATTGCAGGGGTGTCCTCTTACTATATATGTAAACACTTTCACTCACGCACTCGTAAACACATACACGCTCCTAAATAAACATAGACACACATGCTCATGTACACACACACACACACACACACACACACACCAATGGACAAACTCATGAGTACATTATATCACACACACTCTTGTTCATACACACACAATCATACACACATTTTTGTACAGACATATACCTACGCTTGTGTGTGTGTTTAATATATATAAAATGTAATGCTAATGTGAAAATGTGTGTGTGACATGCAGGAGGCTCGCAGAGCTCAGCTGGAGAACCACGAGCCAGAGGATGAGGAGGAAGACATGGACAAAGACACACAGGACTCTGGTACCACATTCTCTCACACACACACACACACACACACACACACACACACAATAAAAGCGATAATAACAGTTAATAACGTGTATTAATTCCCACCTTTTCCCAACACAGGTGACGAAAAGGAGAAAGGCAGCGAGAGCGAGAACTCGGACAGCGGCTCCGACCGGGAGGAAGAGGACGAGCGGCCCAGCAACAAAGACGAGGATGAGGAGGAAGAGGAGGAGAGAAAGGCGAGCGGTAGCGAGAGCGGAGAGGACCGGCAGGCACGTGACGAGGAAGAGATCTTCGGCAGTGACGACGACAGCGAGGACGATGACGAGGGCGGAGCCCGGAGAAGGAGGAGGAGCGGGAGCGATGACGAGGACGCAGAGGAAGAGAGAGGAAGGGCGAGCGGGAGCGCCTCACCCGCCCATAGCAGCAGCGGCCAATCGGAGGGAGGCGGAGGGCAGAGCGGCAGTGACAGGGGGTCCGACTCGAGCGACGGCAGCGACAGTGACTGAGAAGAACTACATCCTCCATCAGGAGCTCGCTCGTCCTCCATCTCTCGTCCTCCATCTCTCGTCCTCCATCGCTAGTACTTTGTCGCTCATTTTAGGACAATATGAACAAATACATACATTTCTTTTGTTTGTTTGTTTTTTGTTGGTATTTTTCCAACTCGTAATGTTCTTACTGCATTATTTTCTTCACATAGCTGTGGCTGAGAGACCTTGTCTATCACGCATAAATCCTCTCTGAATGCTAAATCCGCTCAAAGATACTCTGTCACATCTGGAGCAGATGTTGAAGCTAAAATCAAACACATGTCACTGAATATAGATAAGCACATCAGTAAGATCTTTCTATTCTCTTCCTCCTCTTTTTCCTCACATTATAAAGTGTTTTTTTTTTCTTTTTTCTTTTTGTCATTACTTTGATCAGAAGGTCATGTGTTTAATGTATGTATGGATTATTTTGTAGGTTTGTTTTAATAGTTGTGAAAAAGTAAAGTCTTCTGACGTCATCATTTTGCTGTATAAACTCTGTAAATAAAGAACAACCGGTTCATTTGTTTAAAAAAAAAAAAAAAGTGATTCCCTTGATGTTTCTTAGGAAAGTTCATGTCAAAAGTCTGTGGACACCCGAGCCTACAGTAATATCTAGACAGGTTTGTTGGAGATCTTATGTCATATGTCACATATCAAAATGTGCAGCTGGAGGTTTTTCCCCAAAGTCTTCAAAACAGGTGAGGTTTTTTGAAGCTGGTGATGTAATGATGTATATACTGTAGAAAGATGTTTGGAGTCAGCCAAAAAAATGTATACATACTTAAGGAAAAGAAAAATAGTATATGAATATAATGTTAATAATATTATAGTATCATAATATATCAATATATAACACATAGCAATAAATTTAGTATTCAAATATTCATACAAGTGTGTGTACGTTTTTGGCTGACTATAAAAGTATAGATGTTTTATACAACATTAAATGTAATTAAAATAACTACGTTATTGTTTAAATAAAAAAATATCTGGCGTTAAGGGAAATTGATTGAAGTAGCATAACCATGCCACTAAACATGCCTCATTACTTTTTATTATTTAATACAGTAACACATTAAATGTAATGATTATTGGCTTCTTCAGTACTTTATTGTAAAACTTTCAATTTAACAAACCAGTTTATATTTTCAACATAGTCTCATTGGGTATTTATTTTAAAACCATTCTTTTTTTTTCTGCTGTAAGATAGTAATGAAATGAAAATCAACACTATTTCCAAAAAAACTAAAATTAAGTAAGAATAACGAAGATCAGCGATTATTTTAGATGTTTAAAATTCCATTCAAATATATCTTTTAGCTGGAACTTCAGGTCTAGTACCATTTTCACCATGATTTATTGTATTTTACAAATTTCAACAAAAAAAAAAAGGAAACACTTGTATCTTTTCCTCCTCGATCTGAGATCAGTTGCGAGTTTATTCCACCAAAATGATGATCTTCAGGATACAGATGGACGGAACACTGATGTTTCAGCGAAAGAAGGACAACTTCTCTTTGAGCCACTCCTCAGAGAGATCGTCTGCGTTACGGATTTCAAAAATCTGCAGATGATTTTTAGAAAGTGTGTTATCAGCAAAGAAATGTCAAAGAGTGATGTAGTTAAGTGCAATATGGCTTTAATTCACCAGTGTTTTTTTTTTAATCTTATTATTTTAATTATGTGAAATTGGCACATGCAACTGGAAACAAATCCAAGACAAGTAGTATGTGTGTAGGTTTCGTTACTATAAATCTGTTCACTACTTTACCTTGGTGAGCTCTGCAGATTGGACCAGCCTGTTTTTACTGCCGGCGTACATCATCTGCTGCTCCGGCTTACAGCCTGTATGAAGAAAACGTCACTTTGTCTTTGTCATGAGCCACTTTATTCTAGTCTCATTCTAGCTTCCTTGCTAGGTTATAGCAATCTGGGTCTTTTTGGAGGTCTAAACATAAACCTCCCACGATTCTAAAATGACATTATGTTGGTATTGGTATGTCCCCTTTAAATGGGCCCACTCATTGTTGCTTGCAACTATACTGTATTTAGGGCCCGAGTACTATGACATCAGCACGATGATGACATGACTATGACATCATCGACATCGCTCTGATAATGCTGATGTCATAAATGTTCTTCTAAGTATTTTGTTGTTTTTTTTCTTTTTTTCCAATCATCCAGGGGTCTTAACATGCTCAAAAACTCATGGAAATCGGCACACATGGTGGATTCTGCTGCCATTAGGGGGCCTGTGAGTCTGGCCTCGGGCCCTTCAGAGGAGAATTTGCTGCATAGCTTATACACGCATGCACATATACATCTCATTGAGCAGAACAATTTTCACAGTGCATGTCATGGGCTCAACTCAATAGGATGTCATATATTTTGGACCATTTGCAAAACACACATAAGGGATACACGTAACAAACACTACACATCCTACAGTACACACACATACTAAGACAAGTCGCTGCCCGGACACACCAGAAAGACACGTCCAATCGTGGCGATGCCTTAAACTTATGCCATATTGAATGACATCAGCGTCCGGGGCTTTTAAGACGTCTTAGTGTGTTTAAAAGGCACACAGGTCCTGTTCACCACAATGTTATTATTGGTAGTAGAATTGTCGCGAGTGGGGCCTCCGAGCCCCACTCGCAGTGCAGTGGTAAAGTGCTCGCCCTATCATGCGGAGATCGCTGGTTCGTTTCCCGGGTGATGCTGTAACCTCTCACAGCCGGAGGTCTCGAGAGAGCTAAATTGGCCGAGCTCTCTCAGCGGGGAGGGATGAGAGGTACATAGTGCTCCCACATTAATCACGGCTCTACGCCAGTCGTGGCATCTGTGAGCTTGTGCACGCGGGGGGGGGGAGCGGATAGCGCTGTCCTCCGAGTGTGTTACGCCGCCCCCAACGGTGCGTGAGCGAGCAGTTCGAAAAAAAGAGGTCGGCTGGTGTCACGTGGTTCGGAGGAAACACGTGACAACCCTCAGCCCTCCTGGCTGAATGGTAGTAAGTAGCCGTAATGTGGGAGCCCCCTAGTGACGGGAGGGAATTGGACACGACTAAATTAGGGAGAAAATCTAATATTAATCAAGAGCATAAATACGAGTTATAAATAAGTATGTACATTTCATAAAATTTCATTTTGACTTTAATATCACTTGAATCAACTGTATGTAGAATATATCACAAAATTCTGGATGAACTAAATGTTTTTCATAAGATTACAGGATTTGTTATGGTTTTATTGCTTTGTAAAATAAGCACCTGTGGTGGTACAGGAGCTAACAATATTCATTAAGATCATTTTATGTAACACAAAATGTAGCTCATTAACTGTATATGCACACTGTGTTTATACTAATATAAAAAATTTAGAATCTTTATTTATTCATTATCTTTAATGACAAATCTAATACAAAATCCAAAGCTTGCTGATTAGCTGGTTAGCTCCATAGCATGCTAGTTCGACGCTAACCTCAAATGAAATGTTGGCAAAAAAAACCCCAAACATCATAATAAAACACATGAACCAGGAATGAAACACATCTTGTAGGCCTGAAACGCCCCACTTACCCACAGGACTGCAGAAAATGAAACACAGCGGGTAGGAGACTCGGCCGTCTGAGTGTGTGAGCTTGTAGCTGTACACGATGTACGTGTGCTTTAGTTAAGTGGATTAATGATATATAAGGTTTGCTAATTCAATGAGATTTTCAGTTCCATACTTGTTAAATACACAAGTTTTTACAAAAAATAAATAATTAAATGGCCGCTCTGAAAGCCACCAGTGCCTCGTGTAAAGGCTTTAATTAACATGATATAAGTGTATAAGATGTGATGCCTGTATTATTATTAAATATCTATTGTTATCACTTCTTCTACTGAAAATATAGTAGCACTGCGCTAATAGTAGCTAGCTTAAGACATTTAACACCACAGCAGGAATTTTAGTTTGTCAGAATGTTGTGGTGATGTTAATTCAGAAACATCAAAAACATTGGGACAGGTTCAGTTTTAGGTTGTTTTTGAAAGTTAGAATGACTTTGACTACATGATGAGAGTATCACGTTAACGAACGCCCCTTAAAAAAATATTTCTACAAAAGACAACCTGAGCAGGAGTCAAGTTCTTTCGATAGGAATTCTAAACCCTGTTCGAAACACACTGGAGCATGGATCCAGTCGGATGTTGGATAAATGTATGTTAATCGCCATAAATGCTACAAATAAAGGTACAATAAATTTGTTTTAAGGTTGTATTTGTGATGTTGTGTTTGGGTCGTTCATTCAATGTTATCTCAATGTCATTTTATCAAGGTCATTCTAACTTTCAAAAACAACATTGTCCCGAGAGCAGATGTGATCACAATGTCGTTACAACTATATTACAACGCTTATCCAATGTTCTGTATCACTCGAGCTCTAAACTGTATCATATACGCAAATTCTCTTTAATAGATAAGGATATCGGGGCTGGCGCTCAGGAAGCTCTTCCCTCAGATTGTCCAGGGAAATGTCCTGTAACATAAATATCATGCTTAATTACAGAACTTTATGTTTGCCTGTTTGTTTAACAGTTCAGTAGCTTCAGTAGCAAATAATATTTATGAGCTTTCAGGCACCTACATCGTACTCCTCTTCTAATATGACAAGCTGTTTCTCCATATCGATTTTCACTGAAATCAAAAAATGGACATAAATAATAAATAATATGTAATAATAATTATAAAAATGTCTCAAAGATTTAGTGATTTAGTGTCTGCTAATGTAGAATAAATGAATCATGCTGGAACATGAAGTAAAACTACCTGAGTCATGCGCTGAAAAAAATGTATCAGTGGGGAAAATTCATAATGAAAAGATTACAGGACAGTAAATGAATTATGATTCTATTAAATTTTTTTTTTTTTTTTTTTTTTTTTTACAAATTATGTTGATCATTTTAAATTAAAAACTAATATTAAAACCATAAAAAGTCATGAGTAAATTCATACAACATTTCTATAGCGGAAAGCAAAACATGATCCAGAAAAATATATATATAAATAAATAAAAATTACAGTTACAATTTAAAAATGTAA
This sequence comes from Clarias pachynema, assembly GCA_030014365.1. Taxonomy (NCBI): domain Eukaryota; kingdom Metazoa; phylum Chordata; class Actinopteri; order Siluriformes; family Clariidae; genus Clarias; species Clarias pachynema. The sequence continues at coordinate 26,598,839 of JAQMYL010000003.1, read as the reverse complement.
AAAATTAGTATGATTCATTAGTGTTTGTTTAAATTTTACTCTATTGAAAGACTTATGTAATTCCATCAACGTCATGTTGTCAACTTTCTGTATAATCCGCAACCTACAAATTGTGTAGTCAGAGCAATTATGTCACACACTTTGATTTAAAATGGTTCCCTAGATAGCACCTGGTTTATATATATATATATATATAAACCAGGTAGCTATCTAGGTAGCTAT
>JAQMYL010000003.1:26573636-26588348 GCA_030014365.1 Clarias pachynema | reverse complement strand
TAATTTGTGTGTGTGTGTGTGTGTGTGTGTGTGTGTGTATATATATATATATATATATATATATATATATATATACACACACACACACACACATTTACCTACTGACGTCTTTATAACTATAAGCAGTAGAACTAAAAGGAGGCCGAGTGGAGTGTGAGATTTTCTGCTCTTGAAAGGAAACTTGATGCTGGATGCGTCTGAGCAAAAGTAGAAGGGGGAGAAAAACACAAACCCATCTGTTTTTGTCTTTTTTTTCTTTCTTTTTTTCCCCACAAATGTGTGTGAGATACATGGGCAAATTGCTCATGTTCTTCCTTTCCTGAAGCGTATCTGGGTTTTTTAAATGCACGGCATCTGGGGAAACCAGTTCCAAGGCCCTGTTCTGAACTTCGGGCAAACAGCCTGTTTTATGGAATTCAGAGCAAAATGACACAAGAGAGCGAGTGTGTATCGGTCCTGAGCGCCACTTGTTTGGCAGCTGGTTTAAAAAAACAAACAAAAAAAATGAGCCTTAACATAATGGAAAGTGTGTATTCTGCAGGTTTAATTCGAGCTTACACAAGACTCTTAGTAACACTTATCATGTGAGTTAACATTTTGTAAAACTGTGACTCAGCTCCGTTTGAGCTAGCTCTGTGATTCAGTTTAGTTCGACACACGTTCCTTTGAGATCTGATCGGCTCACTGTTAAATACAACCAACACGCTATTGCTAGGTATTTAAATTTGTTTGCTAGTTTGTGAAGTTTTATCTGGCGCTCCTTTTAAGGAAGTCGAGAGCGAGAGAGAGAGACGGACAGAGGAAGATGGCGAGAATCGGTGCAGCGCTGTACGGAGTTAAACCAGTTCATTTTCTTTATATCAGCACTTGCGCAAGACAGTAGCAGTGATGAAACTCTGACAGAAAGTTAGTCATGGTTTCAGTCCGTACCCAGTCTGTTGTGCTGAATCCTGAACCGAGAGTTGCTGTCGTCCGCATTGATGTGATCCGTCTGAAGCCGATTAAGTACACACCCCCCCCTCCCGTAAGCCGAGGTGTAAGAATGATGACCGATGACGATTGTAACGAAGATTGAAAGATGTTATTGCAGTTCTGCCCGATCTCTTCTGAGAAAAGAACACGTCCTGAAGGTGCTGAGGTCGAAATCCATGTGACCATCAGACCCTCAGCAGATTGCTGTCGAACTAAAAAAAAGCAGCTCAGGGAAGTTCCTGTCTATCTGAGATTTGGTTTCGTCTCAAAAAAATGTCGTGACAAATCATTCTGCGTGTCCCAAAACTGTCATGACTCTATTGTGTACAGCTTCTATAAATTCAGTTAATATTGCTCTGAATTTATACTTGAGAATGTTTGTGTGTTTGATTGATTTCCTCTGCCGCTAAAAGCTTTGATGTATCAGAAATCATACAAATTGCTAACCTTTTTTTTTTCTTTTCCGTGTGTGTGTGTGTGTGTGTGCACTGGTTCTCTTCAGCGTCTTGCTGTGGACTTAAAACATCCCTTGGAAGAAATATCCTGAAGGACTATTCCAGGATTCCTTCTCTTGCTCTCTCCGTGCGATCGCTGACGGCTGACCCCTGACCCCTCAGCGCCGCTGGCTCATCCTTCGGGCCAGAACCATGTGAAGTTTTTAAATGCACCTCCTGAGCGGACTGTAAGACCGTTACAGTAACACCATCATCACCCCCCCCAATCCCCCCACCCCCACCACCCCCCACCCCGGGCCCTCTGGCGGGGGCAACTCGAACATTGTCCCCGTTCCCAATCCCAATACACTAAAGGCCACAACCCTCGCGTTGAAACCCTCGCCTGCCTCGAGCGGACTCGGTCAGGGTTCGCCATGATGTTCCGGGACCAGGTGGGGATTTTGACGGACTGGTTTAAGGGCTGGAACGAATGCGAACAGACGGTGGCGCTGTTGTCGCTGCTCAAGAGGGTTTCGAGGACCCAAGCGCGATTCCTTCACATCTGCCTGGAGCACTCGCTAGCCGACTGCACCGAGATACACTTACTGGAGGCGGAGGCCAACAGCGCAGGTTTGTTACTCACAGCCTTCTCTGTAACTGCTCATCAATCATTTCAAGAAACATATTCAAGCAAACCAGATATAACTACCCCGCGCCCCCCCCCTTTTCTCTCTCTCTCTCTCTCTCTCTCTCTCTCTCTCTCTCTCTTCAGCCATAGTCAGCCAGTGGCAGCAGGAGCCCAAAGAGAAGGCCGTGTCACTGCTGCTCTCACATCTCCCCCTGCTGCAGCCGCGTAACAGCGAGGCCAAATGCGAGTACATGAAGCTGCTGCAGCAGGTGCTGAGCCACACCATCGAGAGCAGCCTGTTCGTAGAGGAGAGTCGCCAGCTCCTCTCCTACGCCCTCATCCACCCGGCCACCACGCTCGACGACCGCAACAACCTCGCTCTGTGGCTCAACCACCTCGAGGAGCACCTGTCTGCCCGTCCGCCACCCGGACCATACCACCACCACCACCATCATCATCATCATCATCATCATCACGCCCGACAGGGTTCAGATGAATGGACGGGTCCGGCCGAGTCTCTGGATGTGGCACATGCCTGGCACGATAAACCGCCCACCACGTGTAGCTCGCCTGCCGGCCAGAACGGGCACATTGCTTTCCCCAGTCCAGGTGGAGTGCCCTCTCCGATCAACAGCAACAGCACAGGTGAGTGGTGGGGGGGGGCTGGGAAAAACAAAATATAGTATCATTGTCCCAGATCACTAGTTTGGAAAATCAGTAGATCTGGAAGCGTATATAATCACATACTGTTAATTAAGAAACGTATAATCACAGTGGGTATCCGCGGTTAGGGGCGTTTAGTGTTACGGTGCGGATTAATAGTTTGGGAAGCGTACCATCGTGCCTTAGTATTTTGGGCTGTGTAGAGTAGGGCTGAAATGATTCCTCGAGTAATTCGATTACAAAAAATGATCGAGGAAAAATCTCCTGCCTCGAAGCTTCGTTTAATTAGTTTTAAAAGCTCGTATTATGTTTTTGCGCAATTATTTGTTGACAGTGCGCTTCCGGGTGCAAGTCACCAGTAAACACCAACGAAGAAGAAGCGCTTATGTCACCCACAAAGCGGAAGGAGACGCAAACCGTTAGCTGTGTATTAATTTGATGGAGCGTTATGTTGCGGCTGCAAAATGGAAAGGAGCGATTAAATTATCAGCAAGCCAAGAGATGAAGAAACCAGGAAGAGAAAACGACAGAAATTGTCAGTAAAGGCTTATATGTTATGCCTGAGATGTAGTTTTTGAAACTTTTAGTTCTGAAACACCTTAGTGTTTTTGTATAATTATTTATTTCAATGTGTGCCTTAGTTTTTGGAACCTTAAAGTCATTTGAAAAGTCTTTTTTTTTTTTTTTTTGTTCCGAGAAAAGGCTTTAAAATAGGAATGTATGGCTCTGTAATGCACTTACTTCATCTCAGTCAACTTTAATACCCCTATCTCACGTACGCGGTTTCGCGCGGTGGCCGGAAGTACCATGCATCATGATTCACCGTGAGTTTGAGTCTTTCCGAGTTTGCGTTTCCATCTTTCTGCGCGAAAAATTAAACATGTTTAAGCCGCCTTAAAAACATGTTTAATTTTTTTGGCGGACCTTGCAGAACGTCGGTGGGCAATTGTGGCGGCTCACGGTGCCGAACAACGCATCTCACTGTGAGTCAAACAGCATAGGTGAGATAGGGGTATAAGCTATTCCTTGTATTATGAATAATTACAATGTTTGTTTTTGATAAAATGCTGTATGCATATAAAAATTTAAATGTTTATTTTTCTAAAAAGAAAACCAACGAATCTTTGTTTCCCTTATATATTTTACATTGCTGTTTAATTAAGCAAAAGTACATTTTATCCGATTACTCGATTAAATCTTTGGTAGAATACTCAATTACTAAAATATTTGATAGCTACAGCCCTAGTGTAGAGTACCCTCGTTGGGAGTGTAACATCTTTTGCCAGGAGTTGGGGAGACGTCTAGTCATGCGTAGATACTTTGGGAAGCGTCCAGCCGCATGTCGGTAGTTCCAGAACTATCCAAGCTACTGACGCAGTACCACACACGTCCCAATCCACTAACCAGCGCTTGGATAATTCCCAAACTACTAACGTGCGATTGCTCGCGTATAGCATCATTTCAAAAGTCTGGGAAAAGCGCAGCCGCGCGGCGGTAGTCTGGGGAAATGTACACGACGCGTTTGCATGGTAAGTGTGATAACTCATTGTGTGGGGTTTATTTATTTATTTATTTTTGTCCCTTAGGACTCTCTGGTCAGGTACAGACGAGTTCAGCGGGGCGCACGATGTCTCTCGTTCCTGCCAATCAGCCGGGCTGCAGCTCTGATTGGCTTGGCCAGGATGAACTAGGTGGGCGCCAGGGTGGGCCGGAGCATGCCCCACTGTCTCCACAGGGCAGTGTAGCTTCATCAGGCAGCGAGCAAACAGAGGATCAAAGCAACGTACGGAACACATTTCAGGAAGACGGCAGCGGCATGAAAGGTATGAAAGGTGAAGCTTTTGTCCTGGAAATGTAATAATTTTTATTGCTGCATTTTTCTTATTTAACATGAGATCTGACTTTCATGTCGGTGTGTGTGTGTGTGTGTGTCTCCGTCCCAGATGTGCCAACGTGGCTAAAGAGTCTCCGTTTGCACAAGTATGCATCCTTATTCTCCCAGATGAGTTATGAGGAGATGATGGTCCTTACTGAGCAGCACTTGGAGTCACAGGTCAGTGTTCTATTCATCTTATTCCATTTTTTTGGAATAAGGGAAACAGCTGTTTTTTTTTTTTTTTTTTTTTTTTTTTTTTTGTAGTGAATGCATGAACTATTATTTTTAATCAACTCGGCACAGACTTGTTCTTGAATGTATTTTTCCTGATCACGTCAGTCCAGGTTTCAGACGTTAGTTTTTACTTTCCTGTTGTTGATTTTATTTTACAGAACGTGACCAAAGGGGCACGGCACAAGATCGCGCTGAGCATCCAGAAGCTGAGGGAGCGACAGAGCGTCCTCAAGTCTCTCGAAAAGGTACGCCTCGTGAAATGATATCGCGCGTTATCAGTCGAGTTTTTTCTTTGAATTCGATTCTACGTCTGTATTTTAACAATCGCGGCCTCCTGTAGGACATCCTCGAAGGCGGGAACGTCCGGAACGCCCTGCAGGAACTCCAGCAGATCATCATTACGCCCATCAAAGCCTATACCCCGCCCACTGCCGCCCAGAGAGAGGTGGAGCCTGGAGCCACACCCACCGACAAGGCAGGCAATCCCGTGGAAGAGAAAGACGCGTCTGTAGAAGGCTTCCAGAGTCACAATCCTCCCCCCTGTGACGGGGAGACTTCGGCCACGCCCATCTCCGACGGAGACATTCCCGGGCAGTTTACACGCGTGATGGGGAAAGGTGACGTCTCGGAGCAGAGCAGCTGCAGTACAAATACACTATAACACTACATTTTTATACACAAGCGCAGAGGTCCTGAATGTGGTGTGTGTGTGTTTCAGTGTGTACGCAGCTGCTGGTGTCGCGGCCGGACGAGGAGAACATCAGCTGCTACCTGCAGCTCATCGAGAAGTGTTCGACACATGAGGTGAGGCTCTGTGGAGAACCGAACCAGAAGTGATATCACATTAAGCTCCTCCTACCTACCTGCAATCTGTCACTTTTAAAAGCATCACGTTTTAGAGGAAAAAAAAGGTTTAGATTGGCTTTAATGCCCCCCCCCCCCCAGTTTAAATACACACGAGATCTTTTTCTAAATTCTAAGTTGTTTTTCATGTTTTTTTTTTCCTAATAAATGTAGGGAATTAAATTATTTAATAAAAAAATAATCTCTTTATCCATTTCTCTATCTATGTTTATTTGATTTGACATTTGTGTTTTGACTGTGAATTAAAAATTGTTTATTAAAAATTTATTTATTAGACTTTTATCTTAAATGTAGTTAGTTGTTGTGTGTGTGGAAATATATATATTACATTTTAAAATAAACACTTTTGTAAGAATTAGAAAATGTAGGCTAATCTATACATATAAATCTAAACTATAAAGTGGGCGTGACTGTACATTGAAGATATTTGTGAAAAAATAATTTGGTGGACGAACACATAATCAAGATAGTTTTTGGAATGTTTTCTGTCTCACGTAAAAAACTACTGAATTTTAACAGGGGTTTAATTCTCACAGGTGTATTTGTTACTTCAAGCTCGGCCATACAGGCTTCGTTTTATCACAATCGGTCCGTGGAAAGAGAAGATTAAATAAAAAATGTAAAAAATCATTAGTTCATCGTAAAATCCAACAGATGGCGCTGTACATGATTTAAAACGTGCTTATGAGTGTGCAGTTGTAATCTACAGAATAAACGCGATCTCACACCTTCATTCCGCGTAGTTCACGGTAACTTTATTCCAAAACAGGTTTTATCAACAGGTATTTACTACTAATTTCTATTATTTTTATTTGTTTTTTAGTTATGAATATCCAAACATTTAGCAAAGCCTGATGTGTGTGTGTGTGTGGTCTCTAGGCATTCACAGAGACTCAGAAGAAGCGCTTGGCGTCTTGGAAGCAGCAGGTGCTGAAGATTCTCCGCCTTTTCCCACGGAAAGCCATGCTGGACATGCCCGTGTACCGACAGAAAGGGTTTGTCTCTCCCTCTCTCTCCTCATCCTGGTGCACTTGTTCCATCTCAGCGTGTTCACTGTGAATCTGAAACTTTGTGGTTTTTTTTTGTGTGTGTAGGTGGGCGTACGGTTCGAATTCTTTGCCCACGGCGTCCTCTGTGGCTGGAAGCGTGTCTCGGCGAGGACAGAGACAGTTCCAACTGCCCCCTCGCGGTGCTGCGCTCCCCAGCCGCATGGGCATCATCACACACTCTCCACGACACACACTCGCCAACCAGCCGGCCCTCAGCGCACAAGGCAGACAGGTCAGTCTGAGACTCCCTGTTCGTGCGTCTGTGTGTGTGTGAGAGACGATAATTGAGACTATGAGCCAGACTGTTTATCTATCGGCTGTGACAATGTGTGGTGTGTGTGTGTGTGTGTGTTCTAGAACCTGTGGTTTGGGAATCCTGGAGGGAGTAACAGCATGCCGAGTCAGAGCCGGAGCTCCGTGCAGAGAACACACTCGCTCCCTGTACACACCTCTCCGCAAACCATGCTCCTGTTTCAGCAGCCAGGTACACACTCGCACGTTTCTGTGTACACACTCACACTCTCACACCTTTTTTTAAATTTTTTTTTAAAGGGCCCACGCATTATGACATCATGGCTATTATGTCGTCGTTATGAAAGTGTTGTCTGATAGTGCTGATGTCATAGTGTGTGATGGGTCCTCTTCTTCTTCTAAGGAATTTTTTCTAGCATGTGGAGGAGCTCTTTGGAGTCTTAACATGTTTAAAAACTCACGAAAATGGGACAAAGTGCTTGGGCCCGCTAATTGTTGCTTGCAACTATATATTTTTTTCCTTTTTTCTTGTGTCCTTCCCAGAATGCCCGGTTCCAGGGACTGACCTGGAGATCAACCCCACGCTGGAGTCACTGTGCCTCAGTATGACTGAACACGCCTTAGGAGGTACGGCCAATCACTACACGGCTTTACACCCCGCTGTCCAATCAGAGCTCAGCTTAGTTCAAGAATTCACCAACCAGACCAAAAAAACAAAAAAAAAGTCAGGCCTTGAATTTATTGTGTATTCTGGATTTGTATAATTACAACAAACACTTATAAAGCTGAGTCAGTTCTCACACTCGTTAAGTTTAGGTTCCAATTCACAAATGAATCGCGATTCTTTTGTGGGGTGATTCACAACTGCCAAATTGTTTTATTAAAACCTTTTTTTTTAATTATTATTATTTTTTAAATTCTTTTTTGGAGAACCTTTCACATTTATAATATACATAAGACGGCGATCAGTTTATCAACCTCACGTAGAAACGATTCTGTACCGAACGCAGAAGCTTCTTTCTGAGCAGCGCAACAGAAACGCATTTTTATTGCGTTATCAAAAACCACATGCCGCACAGAACCCTCCTATCGGCATTTTTCTCCAAACTCTGTGAGCGAATTAGTCTCAAACCCGCACATCACTCACACTTGCATCGATTTTAACACACTGCGAGTGCTAATTAGCTGGCGAGACTCGCGTGCAGTTTGAAAGGACGCAGCCTCTCAACCCGCGCACATATACTTTTGAGTTTTGAGATTTTGGAGGCATCTTAGGAGGTTAAACGTTGCCGATCCTACAGGTGGTGCACTCTGAACTATTTACACATAGGAGTGAATTATTCGATAAGTTTAAATAATAATTACGGTGGATGACAAAGACAGGCGCAGCTCAGTTAAATGTTAAACTCTTATATGAACTTATTTGAAGTTTGTTAATCTATGTATGGAATATGTATAGAAAGTGTAGTTTAAATGCTCAATTAAATCATAAATTTTTTAAAAAATGTTTAAAACTGTAATACAATCAGGTGAAAATGTAATTTTTTCATGTCGTACCGGGAGGTGACTGGTGATTCCCATCCCAACTAGGTTGTGCTCTAAAATATATATAAAAGGATATGTATCTTTTTATATTGCACAATCGTGATCCCTATATTTATTTATTAAAGAAAAGTAATGGAAAAACAAAATGGTTACAAAATAATCCTTTGGATTTTAACGGCTACCTGCTCTGACAAACAGCGCCGTGTTTGTACACCAAACGATTCAGGTCTTAATGTTTTTACTTTGTTTTACGCGTCACATGTGATTAGATGGAGGGGAGGGTTAGTCGGCTGGATCTCTCAAATGTGAAATTAATAGAAATTACAAATAAATCAAAATACTGTGTTAAAGGTCCAGCAGGCAATGGCCACCTGTTCCGCTGCTGCTACCACAAGTCTGAGGGGAAAACGCTGAGTAATACCTCTACCTTTAATTCACAGCTCTAGTGTATAATTAATGCGTCTACAAAATATCCAAAATAGTCTGCTCATAATTTGTTCGAGTAGCGCGCGCCCTTGCCTCGTCTGAGGAATTGTTGCTATGGCAACATCGCTCCACATTCTCAAAAAACGACACATCGTTACTCAAAGTCCGATTCTGTCTGTTTATGACCGGCTCAACTGCTTTATTATCTGTGGAAGGTCACGGAGAATTCGCTCTGCGAACTCTACAGATAATTATAAGGAACGAGTCGACTGTGACAGATCGAAGTTGTGTGGTGTACGATGACGTTTACCGATTCTGATCTGCTTAGACGTTTATCGCCGTTTTCTAAACTAAATGTTGTTCTGTGCAAATCTCATTTTATAAAGCAGTAAAAATGTGTTCTAGTGCTCATGGGAACATTATTAACCTTTTCCTTCCTCTCTCTCTCTCTCTTTTTGTGCAGATGGAATGGACAGAACGTCAACAATATGAAAATAAAAAGGGAAAAAAAAAAAAAAAAGAAGTTTCACGATCTCACCCTTCACTTCACGCATGTGCGGCCTGGAACGTGCAACCCGTGCTTAAAAATAAAATAATAAACACCACACACACACACACACACACACACACACACACACACACACACAAATCAAACAGTTCACTACAAAAAAAAAAAAAAAGCGAGAAAACAAAGTGTACATGTGCTCTTGATATTTTTCTACTTTATTATAGTGAGTTTATTATAAACGGAATGCAGACGATTATAATATCGGAGGAAGTGGCGTGTGCGAGGACCACCCGGCGTCCTGCTCGCATCCCGGACAGAGGAGACGATGGAAGTCTCAAACCCGGGGGGGGAGGAGCGAAAGCGGAAACGGCGCGACGCAAGCGAGCTCTGAAACCAGAGCGAATGATCTGGTGCTGATTTCAAGGGCTCATGGCCTGTTCTGTTGTTCATCCAGGAGTCGTTAAGTCGCGAACAGTGCGCGCACACAAAAAACAAAAACAAAACACATACACACGTACGGTTCCTGAACCAACTGCATGTTTAAGCTGCGTTCACAAATACTATTTTTTTGTCTCTTTCTTTCAAAGAATAAATAAATAAATAAACTCACTATTTAAATAAGAACGACGCTGCCTGGACAGCGCAGAAAAAAAAATGTTTGAAAAAGAAAATAAAAAGCAACATTAGCCAATTTTGAAGATTTGGATTTTTGTGATTCTCCGCGTCTGATCTGTTTTAAGTTTTAGTCTTTGTGAACGCGGCTTTAATCTCCGGTTCCTTTTAATCACTCACTGCCTTGTGATGTCATCACCGTGCGCCTCTCGACTTCAAGATTTAGAACGTTTGCTGCAAGTGTTATCTGCCGTAAGCTGTTAAACCTCAAAACAAACAAAAACAAAAATAAAAGCTTGTTTGGTTTCCAATCCTGAACTCCTGAGCTGCGAAGAGAACGTAGTAACTGATGTAACACTCGGAGGGTTTTAGTGTTAATTACGGTCGACGTTTAAATATTTATTCATGTCCTGGTTTAGTGACGAGATGACACGAGCAGCCAATGGTGGGAGTGGGAGGAGCCAGCGGTGCATGGCGATGACATCAGAGACCGGTTCGGAGGAAATCGTGTTCAACACAAACACACAAACACACACACACTTTGTACTGACATGCTGCATGCGAAGCTTCTGGGCACTTTGTGAATTCCGTTGGCAGAAGTATAATTTTTTTTTATTATTCCGAGCGACACGAACTTTTTTGCATCGTTGATGGTTTGGTGTTTTTTGTTTTTTTTAATTATTATTATTATTTTTTCTGTACCAGTGATTACTGACGTTGTGTAACGACGAATCTCTTGGGGAGGGAGAACGATTTCAGCGACACACATTTTCTTGTTCGTTGTTTTTTTTTCTTCTTTTTTTTGTGTTCCCGAAGCACGGACGAATCACAAACCTTTTCACATTCCATATATGGACATCAGGAAGTGAGCGTGCGACAGTTGAGCAGCATTTAGAACGTTATACTTTTTTTTTTTTTTTCTCCTTCACAAGACTTGCGCAAATGATGAACAGAAAGCCAGGTTGGTTCTGATTGGCTGGACAGTCATGTTAAACTCCGCCCTGTCGCCAGGCTCTAGATGAAATCATAGCACCATTTTTGTTTTAAATGCAGCTTGTTTACCGGAAAGCGCGCTGTTGTAGGGGTTTACAGTCATGACCCGATACGTCGTGGAAAATTTTCACTAAAGATGCGTCTTAATCCCAATCCCGCACTTCAAATAAACCACAGAGCGGTCATGAAACTTTTTTTTTTTTTTTAACCCGTCGGAACATTTAGGAACATTTCAGTTTTGATGAACTCGTCCCCTTCATACGTTTATATAGGACATTGTATTTATAACTTTTTGGCACTTGCGTTTTTTTTTTTTTTTTGAGAGGGTTTTGTTTTTTTTGGATGAGGGCGCAAAAAGAAAATGAAACAACAGAGCAACTGATCACTACAGATGTTACGCCAGAGTTTCACTCGCTAAACCTAAAGGTATCAGAAACATTCGATGTCCTTATTTCTTTATTTCTTGCGTTGACGTGTTTACACAGCAGAGAGACACTTAAAATCGATCTTTATGAAGCAGCTGATTGTTGGGGTTGTAATTTTTTTTATTTTTTTTATAATGTATAAATGGCAGAGCTGGACTCATACGTTCCTTTTTTTCCCCCCTTTTTCTTTCTTTAAGGGACGTGCCAATCATGCACCCTTCCATTCACCCTCCTCACTCTCTCTCTCTCTTGCTCTGTTTTTTAAAAAAGAAATCACTTTTCCTCCTCATGTTCATCCTCCCTCCTGTACAAGTCGAGAGATTTTATGACTCACAACACAAAAAAAGGTGCTTATATATAAATATAAATATATATGAATCTAAAATATTTTTTGTTTGTTTGTTTGTTTCGGGTCTCCTGTAACAACCTCCGATGGTACAGCCTGCTAGCGTGATGAACTGTTAAAGTCTTAAAGGCCATGGAAAAAAAAAAAGAATGATAAAACTCTGAGAGTAGTGTGTACAGGTCTCCAGTTTGCTCTTTATTTCCTGCAGAGCTTGATCTGTTTTTTTTTTTCTAGTAAAACTTCCATGAAATCTATGTTTCTGAAATCTGTGTTTCACTTTTTCTTTAACTTTTCAATTTAATAAGTGTGAACACACCGTTTCCAGCATCATCTACGTTCCTGAGGGATTTAAAACGTGTGTTCATGAGACGCCTAAACACGTGAGACATGTCAAAGGAAGGGCTGTTAAACATGAATGCTATTAATCGGGTTAAATCAGCTAGCCACACACACGCATGGATAATGACTGACAAAACAACACTAAATAAAATAGCACAACACTCAGCTTGTGTATGCAGAAGATGGCGGATAGCGCTTTTCTTGTAAGTGATGAACGTATGCGTAAGAGTTCCTGCTCTTAGTTTCCTTTTCCCCCCAGATTATAATAATCATCTCTCCAGAATCCCATCTGGTTCATTTTGATCAGTGAGAACACGATCGCTCTGCGCTCAGGAACCGTCCACTTAAAGAGATGGTCTCAAGAACGGTACAGCGGATAGAAGCAGATATGGAAGTCAGTCATACCTGAGCACGGAACTAGATCGCTGTTTAGGCAGGACATTCTCAGTGCATTTCATCCTCTGACCTACACAGCTGGAGCTGACAGTTATGAGCATCACGCTTGACATTTGTGACCAGAATATCAATAATATTAGGTATAGCGCAAAAGTTAATTACCACGTTATCTTCTTTATGTTTATTGGTGACTCACAAAGTAGGTGCACCAGCCACCTATTGTATTTGAGAGTGTAAATGCGCAAGTGTACCCGAGTACGGAGAATAATAATAAAGTGAACCTGGGCAGTCGTTCCTGTGCGCAGTACAAATCGATTGTGCCTGAGGGGAAAATTAATTTTAGAATCTGTTCAATAAGGTGCTGGAAATTTTCCATGGCACATCCATGATGCTAATCTCCCATTCCATCCCATCCCAAAGTCGCCCTACTGGAGTGAGACCTGGTGACTGTGGAGGTAATTCGAGTACACTGACCTCATTGTCATGTTTAAGAAACCAGTCTGAAACGATTTTAGCCACGGACTCGGTCAAAAACAATACTCAGGTAGGCGTTGCTCTTAAACCCGCTGAAGAAACGCCAACAAAGGGGGTTAATAATTAATAACTAAATCTTAGTCGTGCAGAAATGCAGCAAATTTTGGTGTAAATCACTTTGTTTTTTCGCTACAACTATGTTAAGAATGTCGCGTCTGATGTGAAGTTGAAGATCGATGTTTACAATTTAGGTAGTACAATGATTTGAAATCCAGTTCTACCAGTTTGGTTATTGGGAATCCTGCAGTCGTCAGCGTATGTGATGATTCTGTCAAATTAATACAAGTGTATTATTCACAAAAATAATAATACTGATAGAAAGTATAACATTGATCAGCATTTACATTTTAAATACTAATGTCAAAAAGGGGGCTTTAAATATTTCATGATTTTTTAAAAATATAATACATAAATTCTGTATTTTTAAAGTCAATGACACAGTGTCCTTGTAAAAGCTCTCTCTCTCTCTCACACACACACACACACAGTCTCACTATATGGCCTCAGCAAGGGTGTGTTTCAGCACCACATCTCCATGGACAGCTCCGCCCCACCTTTACACGCCACGCCCCCCAAGACCAGGGTTGCCAAGTTGGGATCAGATCCACTTGGTATGTGTGTGATCATGATCAGACAGGGCTTTGGGGTTAATGTTTTAGCTAACACTTAACATCAACACCATTGGAGAGGGGATTTAGTTTAGGTGTAAAACTGTGAGGTTTATGTGTAGTAATCTAGTGTGTGTTATAAAATATCCTGGATAGATGAATATGCTAATAAAACTTATAATCGTTTTATCACTCACTCACTCATCATCTATAGCGCTTTATACTGTTCTCAGGGTCGTGGGGCGCCTGGAGTCTATCCCAGAAGACTTATGGCATGACACCCTGGACAGAATGCCAATCTATCACAGGGCACACACACACACACACACACACACACACACACACACACACACACTCAAACTCCATGCATGCAGAGATGGGAATCGAACCCAGACCCTGGAGGTGCAAGGCGACAGTGCTGCGTCAAGGGTAGCTCAGTGGTTAAGGCCACTGTATGGCCCTTGAGCGAGGCCCTTAATCCTCAACTGCTCAGATAAAAAAAAAGTCTCTCTGGACAAGGGCGTCTGCCAAATGCCTAGATGCTCACCACTACACCACCATGCTGGTTGTTTTATTATATAGAAGTATTAAGTCTCATTTCATCTCACTCAGTCTTTTAGTAAAGTTTTGTAAATATTTGTGTGTGTCAAGATGAATTAAAACATTTGATTGTGTAAATGTTTAATTGTGTAAATGCAAAGCTCATCTTGACAAAGTTCATTCTCATTTGTTGACGCCCACTAGGATTTCAAAACTATGAAATAACCCATATGGAATTAGGTAATTATGTAACAACAACAATCAAATAGTTATTCTAAAACATGAAGGTCAGCTGTTTCTGGAACAGTTCCTACAAGAACAGTATTGTGTCGAGTGCGTTTGTAAAACCCATCGAGCTCCATGATGATGAAACTGTCCCTCATGAAGACCTTCAGGAAATCAAGACCAAAACTGACCTCTGCTGCAGAGGAGACGTTCATTTAGAGTCACCAGCCTCAGAAATCACCA
>JAQMYL010000003.1:26557509-26573367 GCA_030014365.1 Clarias pachynema | reverse complement strand
CAGCACCTCAGATTAGAGCCGTTATGAAGCTTTACAGAGCAGAAGTAGCAGATATACATCTCAATATCAACTGATCATAGGAGATTATTGGGTAATTTGGATAAACGCCTTCAGTATTGCTTTACAGTGTAGAAAGGAATAACATTCAGGAAATACCGTGGAGTTAGAAAGTGATCCCAAACTTTTGAGCGGTTGAGTGTATATACACAGACACACACCAAATATTCCCAGTAATACTGTAAGTGAGCGAACTGGCATAAGGATGTGTTGTTAATAGAGACGCCTGAGTTTTTCTATAAGCCATTTGAATAAATATATCTGGTTAATTCTTAATGATGCAATATAAATACAACACATTTACAAATTACTCAGTTCACATTCAGCTTGATAAAAATGCTCACTGTTTATTTATATAGTAAACACAACCTTACATAAAGTTACATTTTTTTAAATTTATTTTAATATATTTATCCCCCCCACAGGTTATTTCTTTCTTTATTTATTCGTTTATTTTTCCGCATTGTAAACATATTTATTTATTTCTGTATTTATTTATTTACTGTAGCGATGGGTTTTGATGCGGGATTTTCTAAACCAGGTCACTCCAATCTGGCAACCCGGCGCAGCCTCCGCGGACACGGTGTTCGGCTCGAGTCCCTGCGCTGAATCCGGTGTAAGGACAAGCCCGTATTACAGCTCGTCTCCGCACAAGGTTAATCCGTCATGTTCCGGGTTTTATCCGCGTTATTCTGCATTTTCACAGCAGGTGAGAAGAAACTCGCGGGTTTTTTACCTTCATATGAGCCGCTGTTTGCCGCAGTCGCGTGTGGGTTCATTCATTCTGATAATAAAGCTGGATTTGTTTTTTTTTAATGTATTATTTGTTTTTCCAAAAAAAAAAAAACCGACAGTGTTATCTGTTTGCACGCGACAAACATCATAGCAAAAAAACCCGTTAATTAATATTTTTAAATGATTGATTGACTGATTGATCTGTTTGCTACATTGTATCTGCTGCTCTTATAGCACTCGGCTTCATCCCAAATACCAGCCTTGTTCAAAGCTTAGTGAACTAGATTCTAACGAGATATTATAGATTGTTAGATTGAGGATAAAAAACAAAACTGTTTATAAATCATTTTATATATTAA
Source organism: Clarias pachynema (assembly GCA_030014365.1). NCBI lineage: Eukaryota > Metazoa > Chordata > Actinopteri > Siluriformes > Clariidae > Clarias > Clarias pachynema. The sequence continues at coordinate 26,572,216 of JAQMYL010000003.1, read as the reverse complement.
ACACTGTATCACTGGTGACATAAATCAATATTCTTTTCAGACATATTATACTATAACACGAGGACGCATCCCAAACACACCCCTACTCCCTACATAAGTCAGAGTAAATCAAGGCACGTGACACCCTAGCTAGGGCACTAGACTCCGGATTGAGGATGCGTTCGGGATGTAACCGAGCACAAGAATAACCGGGTTCAAACCAGTCTCAGGTTTCAGTGCGCATGACGGATGGTTTGTCCACATTTATAAATAAGAATAAAATTCAATAGGCAACAAATATTGTTTTATCTACAAAAAAGTGTTGTAATGAACTGCCATTTGTTAGTTCGTTTATTATTAGAGCCAAGCCCTAAATGATACAATTTTGCCAAAAAAGAAAGATACAATTTCTTTAAAAAGCTATTAATATATATCATTTAATCATGAACTTTTTGTTGTTGTTTGTTTGTTTAAAAAAAAACACAGTTTATCGTTTACTGTCACTATTTCTTGTACGGTAATGTTTTATACAAGTTTCCTTAAAACCCAAGCAGCACAGATCTGTGCCAAGAACACAGTATAGGTAGGTAGGTAGTGATAACGATGTAAAAAAATTAATAAATCATGCTTATATGGAAGCCTTCAGCCTCAGTGTGTGTTAATGGGGAGGCTTCAGACATCAAACTGTGCATTTGGATTTTTGGATGTGTCAGGTAGAACAAAAATTATCATTACTTTTATAACGTAAATTTGACCACTACTGGAATATAGGAATGACATCACAAAAATGTAGAACTCTCAAAATGAGCATATTATTATTATATTATTATTTATATTATATTATATAACAATAAAAACATGTGACCATGTGTATCTGTGCTATTTCTATGCCTTTGTGACCAATTAAAATTGTTTGTATAGCTGGTTAAAATTCAACTAAAATTCAGTTCATCATATTGCCTAATTTGTGCTGAAAAAAAGGATACATCACTCTATACTTCACAATCCTGAGCCCTATATATGTTTATTATATATGACAAATAATAGCTAAAATACTTTGAGCTTTAATTAAAACTAAAATAAGTTTAAGGTTTCCAAATCACAAATGACTAACCAGTTCTCATCTAGTGTACTAGACAGCTTGCAGAAGCCTTTATTTCACTGAATGTTTAATCTAGTGCACTTACATAGAAAGCAGAGAAACATTTAGGATTCAGGCAAAACTTGCAGCGCTGTACAATTTCAGTTCTTAAGAAGTGTAGCCTGAAATATATGCCGTAATGTTTCAAAAGCTTTACAATATAAAACAGTATGGGAAAAAAAATGAAAATATGAAAAATTAAAATTGGATGAAATACGGCACGTGAGGTATAAGCTGCTATATGATTGGATAAATAACAGCTGGTTTAGTCTGTCAGTTTTCTTAATAAGTCTGAACGAGTATGTTCAACTCATCGATTACGATTTGAAATGTGAAATATTTAATTTATTCTACTTTTCTAAGTTTTTAAAAGAGAAGTTATTGTGAATTACTTCACAATATTATAATAAAAGAGAAAAAAAAACAACAACAGGAAGTCACCTGGCCCAGTACCATATGGCATGGGGAAAAAATAGCAGGGTGTGCAGTTATACGAAAATAATCAACAACCGGTCGGTGCGATGAAGCGAAATCACTGTCACAGCATTAAGGTGATTATTTTCCTACAGCAGAATGTCCTGATGTGTTTCGTTCCTTTTGCACCATTTATTAAAGAACAACACCTGACATTTTTTAATTCTGTTTTTTTTTTATTTTTTTTTTTTTACATAAAGCTACATTTAATGCTGTTTGACATCAAAGAAACAAGTTAGTTCCTGTTGTCACTTACGCTATAGCAGCTGTCATTCCTAGCTGAGAACTGGAGACTCCTTCCAAAAAATGTTAAGCGTTTGTTTCTTTACATGAAAACCTCACCATATCGAAGATTCACATTTTTCTGTGTGAAATGACATTTTTAGTATTCTGTGCTTAGCATCACGTCCGTGTTACTGAAGTAACGACGTTACAGAAACATTACGAAAACCTTTTAAACAGAAGAATCTTGAGAATTTCTAAGCATTTTCTCTCCTCTTTTGTTTTGCAGTGGGATGTCTGCCCGTGTTGGATGTGAAGGTCAGAGCCGCGTTCATGCATAAATATTCACAAAGCCAACCTTCTTTACTCTCACCGCCCACGATTACATTATACTTTATCTTATAAGCTGGATTTAATAACACATTAACAGCTGTATATTTTTAGGAAAGCAGCTGTCTGGAGGATGCGAGTATGAGGACGGATGGACACTGGCCCCCCGCAGGCTGTGATGGACAAGTGACAGGTGAGCTTCTGACTCCACCCACCAAAATACACACTTAAAAATATAGAGAGAGGATATAAAGACAGATATAAAAATATCTCATCTTTCTTTCCTACATTAGAACGTTATGTACATTTAGGATTTAGGAGGTTATGATTAAGTAATGTGTGTATGTGCTTGTGTGTGCTTTTTTTAGATGACATTTTGACTGCTGAAGAGCGGCACCAGGGTCTGCTGAGAGAGCTACAGGAGCTGGTTGAAAATGGTCAGTGTTTTCACACACACACACACACACACACACACACACACACACACACACACACACACACATGCAAAGACATTGGTTACATTACTTAAAGTGAACCTGACATATAAGACATTTAAAGCAGGTAAGGAATGAGAAGCCACACCCCTTATACTGTTACTGACAGGTGCAGAGACCACATCCCTTTTACTGAGCACTGAGTGCCGACACTTAATGTACTCTGGCAAACACCTTCCCTTTAACACAGACTAATTTTTTTTTTTCAGAGCTTAAAAGAGAGAGCGAATACACTCGGGAGACGGAGGAGTACGCCCTGAACGACATGGGTGAGCAAGAAGACAGGAAACAAGATAGACAGACGGAGGACAGGAAACAAGGGGATGAGGAAGAAGAAGAAGAGCAGAGTGCCCGAGAGCTAGAAGAACTCCTGGCTGAAGAGATCCGGAAGAAAGAAGGAGGAAAAAAAGACGACGCAGTGCCGAGCAAGAAGGAGGAACATTCAGAGAACAGTAAGGAGGTGGAGGAGAAAGAGAGGAAGAAGAACGAGGCAGAGCTGACTGCAGAGAAGAAGAAGGTGGAGCATGAGCTCCAGGCGCTGACGAGCGACGAGACCAAGGTAAAGGAGAGGCAGGAGAAGGAGGAGGAGCTGCAGGAGCTGCTCCAGAAGATGGAGACCGCGAAGGAGGTGCAGGAAGGTCCGACGGAGGGAGAGAAGACACAGGAGGGAGACATGACCACTGAGACGAAAGAGCCACAGCAGAAGAGGGAGATGGAGAAAGCTAGTGATGAGAGTACGAGGCAGTTCGAGAAGGAGAGATACCATGATGACAAGGAGGAGGTGGAGGAGGAAGACAGAGATGAAGATGAAGAGGAGGAGCAAGATGAATCAGAGGTTATAAATTCTTGTATTATATAGAGGTGCTTTCAATCGATTAAAAAAAGTAGCTACTGTAGTTAATCACAGTCATAGTCTTTTTAACATACAGGTCATCCCCTACTTATGAACATTCGAGTTACAAATTTCCGCAGATACGAACAGACCGCGGAAGTAGCTCACGTGTATCGTACAAAAAAATAGACACTGCAGTGCATCAGATACCAATATTTACAATTATATACAATATTTTCAGTGTGTTTCAAATGTCATTCACTTACATGGTACATTGTGCGTGTATGTGTGTGTGTGTGTGTGTGTGTGTGTGTGTGGCCGTGGGAGAAACGAGTCAGCCTCACCGGTTTCAATGAATCAGTCAGTGAATCATAGAAAATATCTGTTCTGTAAAGCTGTCCTGATGGTGTATAATACTAATTTTGGAAAATCCTCGACAAAACAGAGTTTACAGTCCAATACAGTGGAAAACAGCTGCGAGACAAAATGGCGTCCGGGATTCCCCTTGCGATTTAAAGGCGCAGAGGCAACGCTGTTACATTTCACATACCAGTAACTTATTTTTTCAACTTAGTCAGCGAGTTAGCGAGCTTTTTGCATTACGAGCAGTCCATATACGCTTTTTCTGCTGAGACAATAATCCGAGCCAATAGATCTTCTCTCTCTCTCTCTCTCTCTCTCTCGCTGTGAGATTGTATTGGGATTGTTCCAGAACGGAACTTGTTCATAAGTAGGGGACCACTTGTACTTTTAAAATACAGATTTGAAAAATTATATTTATATAATAAATATGCAATGTTGGAATGAAGAAATACATGATGAACTGGTTGGAGGAAAACGTTAACATTTAAAAAATGTTAAATTAAAATCTCTCGAATGGTAGCAATCGTATTGTGAGCCCCATCTGTTCCTATAGTGGTGACCATGTCCCATGTCCGTTAACTTGGCTAGCGTAATTGGCTAGCCAATGCTTCTGCAAAATGTCTTTCTTCTGTTTTTAACACACCCAGGGTGAATGAGTGTGGTTGCCATTTGTCCTTGATTAGATGTGCTGTTATGCCGCAGTAGTTATGGTTACTTACTGATGTCCAGTGATCCAGTAGATTCTGCCAACTGCCTCACTTTCACTGCCTTTTTTAGTGTCTTACGTTTAATGTATTTTTGTAAAAATAGTTCCCCTTGAAGGTAACTCGAGCACACGCCTTTGGTTTTATCCAAACTTCCATCTAGAAGCTTTTTATAATGAAACTTGCCGTTCAGCACACCTGGTGATGTTTTCTCAGTCGTCTTATTATCCACGTTAAACATGTTGTTATGTCGATTATGGGAAGCCATTAGGATCCAACTTGGTCATATGATTAATTTGTGTAAAAAAAAAAAAAAAGTAACATGTTAAAATTTCTAGATTAATCACATGCATTAACGTGTTAATATTGATAGCCCTGATATATATATTTGTTTGTGAAACAATTGTGTCTGTCCGTCTGTCACAGGAGCTGTTGGAGATCGAATCCCAGTTGAGGAGAGTCGCTGCCGAGCTGAGGAACCTGCACCGGGGATAAACATATACACACACTTGCGCGCGTACACACACACACACACACACACATACATACAGACACAAGATACAAGCCATAACATGAATGAATCCAATGATTAGCCTGCTAATCAACATGAGCCAAGATGAATCAATCTGAGTCAAATGAATCAGCGAATCAAAATCAGTGAATCAGCCAAGACAGTTTTGTTGTGTCTGATGTTTCCAAGACTGTTGTAGCTAGCACATAAAGGAAGATGCTAGCCAACAGTTTAGCACGGCGTACAGAATGAATGAATGAATGAATGAATGAATCGGTTTTGTGAATCGTTCAAAGAATCAAATAGGCTTTATGACTCTATTTAACTCACTGTTACGTATAAAAACACAAAAAGATGCCGCAAAGCTGAAGCCAGTCACCAGAACACTTTCTTCTTTAACACATATTTAGGTCTCACACAGCAATCGGAAGAGGAGGTGTGGCCTAAAGACAAAAACTCTATATTTTCTTGGGATTAGTTATCAGTAATCGATAGGACTCGAGTCGAGTGTGTATCGCATGGTGAGGTTTGTTATTTGAACTCTTCTCTAAGGTGCGTAGTGTTTCTATACAGCGATGTGTGTGTGTGTATTTGGCTCTTACACTGTTAGAACGCATTCAGACTGTTAAGTGAGAGACGTGTGTGAGGCTTTTTGCAGGGAACATGATTTTCTGTGTGTGTGTTTTCGTGTGTATGTGTATTGGTGTAATGCTCCTGCTTATACAGCAAACTGACGTATTTGATAATCTTTGCATTACTTTGTAATTGTAATATGCCTGTTTATTATGGTACTTACGGTAGGCATTATATTTCAGTATTTACGGTAAGCATTATCATCGTGTTAATCACAAAACAAGCAAAACAAAACAAAGCTTTATATAAAATTGAGAAATTGGATGTGAAATCGTGTGTGTGTGTGTGTGTGTGTGTGTGTTTTGCTACGCCATGTTCCCCGATAAAAGCGTCACTGCAGTTCTCTCAGTATTAAACAAGCCAAGGAGGATGGAGCTCCTAAGCCATTATAGCTCACACACACACAAACACACACACACACGGACAGAGGATCTATCATCCTCTAATGACCCTTTTTGATTATTATAATTACTATATATTTTTTTCTAGTACAGTGGTGTCAGTCAGGGTATGAAAACTATTTCAGTGATTTTAAAAGCAATGCACATTTTTTTTCTCGTCATGGTTGCTAATACGGTTAATGTCTTAGCCTGCAATAAGTGAAGTTTTAAATGAAATTATTTATGCATATATGTATTATGTATAACGTACAAGCCGCAGACACTTTACAATGGCTTAAGTGAGTATTAATAAGTAATAAAAATGTACCTGAAGTAATATTTTATTTAATATACAGTGCTAATCTATATCTATATTACTATATATGCGGAGATATCCAAGTTTAAGCTGTTTGTTTTATTTGATTCAATATAACAGTTCTATTCTCTTAATAATCTTCATTTATCTATAGATAATTTATATAAAGGGAAAAAAAACAAAGCTGTGACGTCAAAATTGGTCGTGTCCCGATTCTCGTGATCTGTACTTGTGCACTCTGAAACTCTGACCTGGATTAAGACGAGACCAGTTTGTGACTTGACAAATAATTGTTAATATTAGCTCTTTTTTATTTTAAATGTATTTTATCGATACACCAGGTTTGCATTGATGTGCAGATTCAATGAAAGAAGGCAATAAGTGTACCGTCTCAGCGGTTGTTTAATTCAATAAGGCGGCCATTGTGTTGAGTTGTTCGTTGTAAGAAGATGGGTTTGATTTGTGATATGATTAAATTCTCAACGAAATAAAAATCACAATGAACACATGAAGAAAGCAGCATTCCTGGGTCTTCCTTTTGTCTTCGTGTCACCCACTTTACGAAAATCTGCTTGGTTAAAAAAAGGTGTTGATTTATTTTCGACTTCAGCTGCACGGCAAATCTACGTTTTGTATTATTTATGTTAATGTTTCTATAGTAATAGCTCGTCCGCAGGCATTTGTACAGCTAATAATGAACAGATTAAAAACAAACACATGTAATCATTGACGTTTTCAGCTGAGTACGGAGACATTTATTTAACATTTATGAAAGGAGTCTCCAGTGTCAGTGCTTTGTAACACTCAGAGGCCATGTTGTGTTTTATTCCTTAACTGCACCTTTGTAACCATGGCAACAAGCATAAATAGAGGTTTAGGCTCAGCCTATTGTATGTTTACACATTGATATTACAATGAGTAACTTTAACATCAGTCTTATTAAAGGCATTCATTCAAGATATATAAATTATTTTAACCTGGAAGTAAAGGGAAGAGGGTGTGCGAGTACTGTATTAAGTTAGGGGCGCTCTCTGCTGCCGAAAAGGGTGAATTAAATGTCCTGAAACTGTTTATATTCTGTTTTTGAATGTCCAAAATCATACAACGTATAGACATCAACTTCTTGAAAAATCTTTTGTGAAGTCACATGTTTAGACACACCCCCATATGGTACACGTAAACATATTTTATTTTTGCCTGTTATGTGTGAAACTCTAGCTGTGGTTTGTGTTCAGCATCCATATGAACCAATTCATTATATTATCAACATCAAACCATGACTTCCAGTTAGTGTGATGTTAGATATGACACCAGCTAAGTGATAATCATTACGGAGTGTTGCTGGTAGTTTGAGAAAGTCTGTGTTTGGTATCATGTGTCGTGTTCAGCAGACATTCGATGTGACTGAGGAGAAAGGAGAAGAATTGAGGACCTCCCTCATAGCCTGGGGGAAAAAAGGACAATTTAGTTTAATGTTAATAAATAAATTAAAGAATCTACATGCACACTGATTAATTAACTCAAACTAACTTCATTTCCAAACTCCACAATAATGAACTCCATTCAGTATAACTGTAATAACTTATCATATAAGTTATATATCATAAGACCAAAACTACAAAATGATCGATTTTAAAAGACTTGTGTGTGGCCTCACTGGGGAAGATGTTGATATCAATGATGGTCAATGTGTGTGTGTCTATGTTCATAATGACATCCACTCCAAACAAAGCCATCCCAAGCTCCGCCCTCAGCTCTTTCACCATGGCAGCCACGACGTCGTCACTTGGGGCCGGAACTCGAGGCATCGTCTCGTCCAGCTGGGATGAAAATTCATTCATTTACAAGTGCTAAAAAAACATATATGAAGATAAATATATAATAATGGTAATAAGTAATTATAAATACGAGGGGCGTTCAAGTCTAACCGGGACTTGTGATGACATTTCTGGTGAATGAAGGCGTAAAAGTAATTGACATTTACAGAAGACTTCAAGCACAGTCGATGATAAAACTCTCATTGGCGGTAAAACATTTGAACTGTGTGAAATGTCTTAAACAAGGACGTGCAGTATGTCTGTGAACGTTGATCCCGGCCAAGGCTCGAAGCCCACCATTCATCAACACCACAGCACTTGTATAGGAACTCGGCTCCAGGCCATTTCCACATGTTTGTGGCATTAAAGGGGTTCCTGGGAGGCCAGCATTTTGAACATGAATCATGTCCAATCATGGCTCTGGCATACTGAGAAAACGTTCTACCTTGATGGTGTCCAAGCACTAGTGAAACATTGGGATAAGTGCATTAGCGTAGCAGGGGATTATATAGAAAAAATAAAGGGATTCTTGTTACTCTCATGGCCGAGTGGTTATTCTCACAATCAAAAGTCCCCGTTTGATTTGAACATCCCCTGTACATGAGATAAAAAGCAAATAATTAATGCTACTAATGAAAATAATAAAGTATATTTTATTTAGAATATTGATCACATGATTTCTACTTTTTAGACAAAACAGAGAGAGTTGTATAAAAAAAATGTTGCTTACTGCAGTTAGATGGGAACAGGACTCGGGTTTCGACACCTCATGGCTGTTAAAGAAGACTGTTTTCCTGTCTAAGCACAAACACACAAATAGACTCAAGATAAGAATGTTGGTTTTGTTTCAAAGTTTAGGCTCGGGTGTTATACCTTATACTTCTGTTAACTAGCCAACTAGCCTGCTACAGTAGATGAACCAGTTTATACTACCCATCATATTGTATGTCACATCATATTGTGCATATCGTAAGCTATTTATCTAGGTAAGTAAAATCAGCAGTTTCACGAAAGTTAGCTAGGAAAATAAACATCAAATGATCATCTAACAATTGAATTGAGATTTTCTGAATTGATTGCAAGTCCAAACTCTCAGCTCAAATCATTCCTCAGATCCGATCCTATGACAGACGTGGTGCATCGATTCTCCAGTTTCACATTCATAACTTTATTTCCGATCTGTGATTAGTTCTCGTTTAATGTTTGATGCACAAAGTGGAAGAAAAAAAAATGGTGGTGGTTTGGGAAAAAATAAAGCTTGGAAGGATGTAGATTGTTGGTGCTTCTGGTAAGAGTGTGTAGCTGATATAGCTAGCTTGCTTTGCTAATCTGCCAATGAAATTACAAAACTGAAATACAAACTTCAAATCAAGTAACCACTTTTTGAAACACTGCTTGGTGTCTTGTTTAGTATGACTGCTATGGTTTTTCATCGGAAGTAAGAAATCTCTGGACAGGCCAATGTCAGGCTAATAAAGGTTTTTGTACAGGATTTATAAAAATTCTAAATACAGAATTTATGATAAAGTGAAAATGGCATTTGAACTGAAATTGAAATAACATCATGATAATAAGACAGATGTAATTGTGGTAGCCTGCACTCACCGTAGGGTCCAGTGGGGAAGTTCTTGAGCGATGGTCGTTCCACAGTGAAGTGCTGCTCGCCCACCACAAACACTTTGTGCAGCACGGCACCGTGATTCACAAAACTCTGGAGGACACAAGGAGGACGAACGTCTCTCAGACCGGCGTGACTGAAGATTAGTGACATCTACAGAGAGAGAATACCCATAATGCACTGTGGCATCTGAAGGCAACGACCTAAATGGTGAAGAAGGTGATTTGGGACAAACCCAATGGTCATCTAATATTGTACAGTAATGATAGTTGTGAAAGACATGTGGTTATAGTACACTCAAACCAAAAAAAACATAATTAATGAACGCACCTCATGTGAACGGGATCCGTGGGCCACCCTGGTTTTACAGACTGCAAAGCAATCAATCAAACAAAACCAAAACAAAAAACATGTTAGCAGACTGTAAATTGTACTTAACTTAGGGATCTTACTTAAGCTAATTAGTATTAGAAACTGAGTTTAAAATGGCAGCTAGTATAGTTTTAACTATACTAACAGCCATTATTTTGAACACTACTCTTATACAAAACACTTTTACAAAAATCCTGGAGCAAAACTGCTTAAAAAAAATTGGTCGAACTATAAATGTTAAGCATAGCTCATTATATGTTTGGTAGCTCAGCTACGCATTGTTTAAATACACAGTAGTTTAATAATACAAAATGTAGCAAAATATTATTTTTTCATTGCTAATATTTCTGTAGCTTGTTCTAGGGTTCTTTTTTAAACGTTAAGTAGTTTCTTAAGGAACTAGCATGTTTTTCTTTTTTATTAGTGAAAAAGTTAGTGTAGACTAGAAAGTTAATGAATAACTAACAACTAGTTTAGGTATATACTGTAAATGTATTGTTGTATTACGTAGCATTAGCTTGTTAGCTGGTTGGATAGTTCATATTAGCTAGGTAGGTTATCAATAATTAGCACATCTGTTTATTTTAGTAGTAAATTTAGAGTAAAAGTTTACCATGAAAGCAAACTAGTTTCTTAAATTGTTTATTATTATCATTATTATTATTATTTTTTTTTTTTTACAACAATAACGCTAGATGTTTAACTGACTTAAAGGGTATGTGAGCTGCTTCCTGTCCACTTCTTCCTGGATGGTGGACATGTTGTCTGTGTTAATTTCTAGATACAGTGGGCAGCAAATACTCTTTCCTTCAGGAGAAAGAACAAAAAAAGGACAGTTACTGTGAGGAATAAATTTAAAAAAGAGAGAGAGAGATTAGCATAACATAAAACCACATGCGGAACTAAAAATCCTGTTACTGATAGCGCAACTCACATCATTAGTCAAATATTTGAGGTTTGTTATCTGTATTAATGTTAACATTCCATTTTAGACATTTATAGCTCACTATTGAGTAGACAGCTAGGAAAACCTTACTAAATAGCCGCTAGTCTCTTCTTAGTCCTGTGCTAACTCCTGACACAGAACACAGAGACGTTAGACAATTACAGTACCTAATAATTTACAAGTACTTGTAAATATACATAGTTTTTAATGCTTTTATAAGGCTTAAAGAACGTTTCTAAATTGTTAGCATGTTATGCACTTATAAAGCTAAAGGCTGCGAAGAGTGTGTGTGTGTGGAGAGAGAGTGTGTGTTTGACCTTGCAGTGTGTTCTGTAGTTTGCTGATGATGCGGTATGAGGCGAAGCGGTCCAGTAACTGTCTCATGGCTGGCAGCGGATCCAACAGGACAGTGTGAGGGTGTGTGGACACGTAAGTCTGAAATAAAGTAAAAACACTTTCAGTAGTCATAGACACACTGGTGGCAACAATGACCAAACTGAATCATCTAATGAAAGATCTAACTGGAAATCTTTATTCATAAACGTAAGTAGATGATCTTATTGATTCACTTTTTGAGTGATGCGATTGAATGATTTAATCAGATAATTTATCACCATTTTAGTTGTATTTAAACAGATGGCCTGATTAGATCATTTCAGCAGATGACTCATTGGAGAAACTGATTGGATGCTTCACTGTATGATCTAATTGGACTGTCTAATTGAAGAGTCTGATTTGTGATCATCTAGATAATCAGTCACATGATGTGGGTGATGTAATTGGGTCACTGTTACCAGTTATTTCTTTGTTAAAGTTTTGGTTGTGTTACCTGAAAGTTGTCCAGGAGCTGCTGAGATCGGCTGTCATGTTCTGCCTCAACAATCACATCAGACAGTTTGTGTACGATAATGTCGAACGGGCCCTGAGACTCCATCGGCTGACTCAGGTCTATCTGAGTGGAAAAATAATTATTTGTCTCTAAGACCTAAAGTATCAGGACATTACACAGTACTACACATGATCTTTTCATCTGTGTGCAGTAGACGTTATCCTGCACGGGTAAAACAGTAAAACAGTAAGTAGACATTAAATCAAGGGTTTAGGACAGGCTGTCTGTCTGTGTTTGAGTGAGGGATTTGGGAAGTTTAGAATTGGTGACTGCAGGTGTCTGTGACAGTGAACACCTGAATGATAGCAAAGCCACCTGCAGTAGACAAAGAGAGAGAGAGAGAGAGAGAGAATATGTGTGTACAAAGATTTATTGATCAGTGAACAAAGCGGTGCTGGTGTCTCAGTGAATCATTATGACTGTGGTAACTACTGGCCTCTTCTTATACTTAGACCTGACTCAGTTATTGACTCAGTAATTGATTCCATGTTTGATTCATTTAATAAACTGTTCATGACTCATGGTTATATTATCTCACTTTTTGACAGGGCTTATCTCATTAAATGAATAATTTACTCATTGATTGATTCATTATTGCACTATTTAACTAAGTGGTCAACTTAGTCGCCGGCACAGTAATTGACTTATTGATAATTACATAGATTGACTTACAATTTGACTAATTTTTTTAAATTTTTGATTAAATGTTTGACTCATGGATTGTCGTATTTTATAACTCATTAAACATTTACTGAGTGCCTTACTTATTGTATTTGATTGCCTCAGTGATTGACTTATTGACTGACTTATTGATTTACTCATTTGTTGATATGATGTCTGCTTCATTGCTTGAACGTATTGCTTGGGTCGTTGATTAAATAATTGACTTGGTTGACTCTCTGATTGAAAGATTGATCAATTAATTGTTTGAGTTAATAATACACCAACTGATTGACTTACTGGGTGACTTTTTTGGCACAGTGATTGGCTATTTGGTTGACTGAACCATGTGTCGACTCAAAGACTGACACCAAATTTCAAATTACAATAAAAAACTATTTAGATTTCTAATTAATCAACAAATATAATTACTAATACTAATGAGCCATTAACATAGACTTACCTCAACCACCTCAATATCTCTGACTCTAAAAAGAGACAAAATAACCATATATCAGTTTCAACATATATACTAATGTCTGTTCTACCTAATCTATACTACATTTACATTCTTTTAGTGTGCTAAATGGTAAATAATAAAGCTAATTGGGATTCAGGTCCATGCTTCCTATAAGTGTGATATATATATAGTGTATTTTAAAGAGTGTGGGATCAAAGTATAAAGTGCTTCTAGCTTGCGTTCTTTTTCATTTTATACTTTTTACAAAAGTTAAATATTTGTCAATATATATATTACCTGTCAAAAGTTTGGACACAAGTTTGGATTTAGTTTCTACATTCTGCAACACTACTGGATTTTTTCAAAACTATAAAACAACACATATGGCATTAGGTAACAACAACAACAACAACAGTCAGTTATTATTTTAAGATATGACGGTCAGCTGTCAACCCATCAAGCACCATGATGAAACTGGCTCTCATGAAGACCTCCACAGGAAAGCAAGACCAAAACTTACTCCTGCTGCAGAGGAGAAGTTCATTTAGAGAAATCACCAATTAACAAACAGCACCTCAGATTAGAGCCGCTATGAAGCTTTACAGAGCAGAAGTAGCAGATCTCAACATCAACTGTTCAAAGAAGATTATTGCATATTTTGAATGGCTTCAGCATTGTTTTACAGTGTAGAAAAAAATAAAACCCATGAAAGACCATGGAATTAGAAGACATGTCCAAACTTTTGACTGGTGATTTACATGAATTTTAGAAATTTAGTATTTGGTCTGCCCATGGGTTTTGCTGTAAATGACTGCATGATGCCAAATAAAAATCCTAGAAAGTCTTCCTCATACATGATCTCACAGCCAATAATAATAATAATTATACCAATAATCCAACTAGGGACAGTGGACACCAATGGTGATTACCGTTGTTTTTATTCCCAATTTATGACTGTGTTACCTCCGGTCAACAATCACACACATTCACACACTACATACAAACTCCATGTACACAGACCCAGAGGTGGGAATCGAACCCTCAACCCTGCAGAGATTCACAGTGACAGTGCTATCCACTAAGCCATTGTGCCTCCAAAATTACTACTACCACTTCTAATATAATAATTATAAATATTATTAGTAGTAATTAGGCATTTAGTAAAATAAATATGATTTATATAAGATTACTGTGTAAAATATGACTATGTATTGTAGTTAAATCCAAATGATCACGTTAATAGAGAAGTTAATTGCATATATACATTATTATTGTCTAAGATGTACAGTATAATAAAAAGGCAAAATGGGCTTCAGCTCCCTACTGCCTGTATAAGTGCAGAACATGGGGGACGAGATAACTGTAATATACAGTGTAATTTAGCCTCTATAAGCACACGAATCCAAGGTGTTATTACATATACGATTCTATACGTACATACCTAGGAATGTTAGGAAACGATGACGTCACACCCTAATTAGCGCATCCAGTTAAAACAATAAGAACTTCTTACCTGGATCTTTTAATCTAATCAGCTTCAACACCCTATTAAACGTCCTGCGTAGT
>JAQMYL010000003.1:26504909-26520884 GCA_030014365.1 Clarias pachynema | reverse complement strand
ACTAAAGTTATTACCCGCCACAGCCGAATTTTACCCGCATTTGGCGGGTGGGCGGGTGCCAATGTCAAGCCCTGGTTTATATTGTATTCCATGTATAAGCTGCATGTTGGTCCTAATATTGCTAGTATGAAGTGACACTGTTTCTCTTCACAGCTGATCAGCTGTATTAGTGGAGCTCAACCTCGGCCTCTAGTGCCCCCTATTGTGAATCATTACTACATTAACGGCCATGAGTGATTTAACAAATTGCAATATTAAACATTTAAAGCATTTTATTTCAGTTGATCGATTTAGCTGAAGAATAATTACATTATATACCTAAAGTTTTGTATAACGTACAATATTATACAATTTAATGATATCATAATCAATACTCCTCAATAGCTTTCTAAAAAATGTAATGGAGGAAAAGATGCATATCCACATTTGGTTCTGTTTTATAATTGGATTATTATTATTATTATTATTTATTTATTTATTTATTTTGTTAAACGACCAAAAACACTGATCTTACTCCTTATCAACCACCAGATGGCGTAAGAGAGTTAAAACAATTCAGAATAAATATAATAATTTCAGATCATCAGGTGAGTCCAGAGAATGAATCATACAAAAGTTGACGTATCTTGTAAAATATGTAAAATATAATTAATAATAAAAATACAAAAAAAAGTTTGTTGTACAAATATATTGTTATTTGCTTTATTTTAGTTTAAGTGAAGTCGTCTGGACAGTGGTGTGTGTGTGTGTGTGAGAGAATTAAACACATTCATAAGAGAAGGTTATGATTGGAGATAAGTTCAAATTGTAGAAATGTGGCTATATATTATACTTTCCATTTTATTAGGTACACCTTCCTAACCCTAGGTTAGACCTCTTTTTGCCTTTTCATGGCATAGATTTAACAAGGTGATGTAAACATTCCTTGGACAATGGATTTTGGTCCATATTGACATAAGAGCATCATGCATTTCCTGCGGATTTATTGGCTGCACATCCATGATCCCAAGCCGCTCTATTGGATGGAAATCTGGTGACTGTGGAGGCCGTGTGAGTACAGTCACCTCACTGGCATGTTAAAGAAACCAGATTGATATAATTTTAGCTTTTTTTTTTTTTACCTACTTCTCAGGTACGCTGTGTCATTTAAACCATGCTCAGTTGGTCCTAAGAGGCCCAAAGTTTGCCCAGAAAATCTCCCCCACACCATTACACCACCAGCAGCCTGAACCACTGATACAAGGCAGGATGGATCCATACTGTCATGTTGTTCATGCAAAATTCTAACCCGACCATCTGAATTCTCTGTCACTGGAGAAACTGAGACTCATCAGACCAGTCGACATTTTTCCGATTTCCTATTGTCCCGTTTTGGAGAACCCATGTGACCTGTTGTAGCCTCGGTTTCTTGTCTTAGCTGACAGCAGCGGCACCCGGTGTGGTTTTCTGCTAAATTAGAACATCTCCTTCAAGTTGTGCGTTCAGAGATGCTCTTCAGAGGTTATTTGAGTTCCTGTTGCATTTCTATCAGATCGAACCAGTGTCTCGGTTCTCCTCTGACCTCTGGCATTAACAAGGCCAAGAGAACTGCTACTCACTGTATATTTTCTCTTTTTTTTGCACCATTCTCTGCAAACACTAGAGATGGTTGTGTGTGACAATCCCAGTAGATCAGCCGTTTCGGAAATACTCAGACAGACCAGACCGTCTGCAACAACTACCATGTTCAGCAGAACATGCCCACATGCACTGAGTTGCTGCCATGTGATTGGCTGATTAGATATTTGCGTTAACCAGAAATCAAACAGGCGTACCTAATGAAGTGAGCGTACGTTCTATATATAACCTGAATGTCAGTATTCGAGCCGCTGTGTTCTCAGAGGGTTTGAAATTTAAATCTCCAGCGATTCATGTTTTGGTTAGAGAAGTTTGTGTGTGTGTGTGTGTGTGTGTGTGTGTGTGTGTGATGTGCATGTTATGTTAGCAAAATTATTTATTTTTTTTATTCAAATGTGTTAAATTTTCTACAAATGAAAATAACTACAACACCACTTCCTTTACCAGCTAGATGAGTGTGATGTAGATAATTCTATCAAGGAGGAGTAACTTAGCTTAAGTTATGTTCACGTTTCTGATCAGTCATGGTTTCATAAGCAACGAGCGTTTTAGATGTAAGAGGTCTAACACGGAGGTGCTGGCTGTGCGTTCGGTTTGGTGTAACTGTATGCTAATTAGCTAACTAAAACCAACTTTCTGTGAATGTACACAGTCTCAGTACAGTGGAACCTGAACGTCGACTCGATCAAGCTAGCAGGTGGTCGGTTTAGCTGCTCGCCCGCTCCCTGGCCCGGGCTCTGGCTTTGTCACTGATTAACCAGCCTTTTTATGTGCCTGTGAGCCTGTGAGGTTTTTCTTGTTTCACTTCACCGCACTACAGGAAACTGAAACGTTCAGCAGTGCAGCTTTGCAAAGTGCACACACACACACACACACACACACACACTCGCGCGGCCAACTATGTCTACAAACCGTTAACAAAGGCAACACTCACACTTACACACTACCTGACACACACACACACACACACACACAAATGGGCCTGCCAAACAGGAAATAAAACCAAACTTAATTTAAATGAACCACATAGAGAGGGAGGAGAGGAGAGAGTGTGAATGTGTGTGTGTGTGTGTATGTATGTGTGTGTCAGAGGGAGGTTCTAGTACGTTAGGAGGAAGAAGGCATACAGCTCTTTTTTTTATTTTTATTTGAGAGCAACTGAGTGGATCTGCTGCACTAAAAAACATCACTCAGAGAACATTGCTCTCTCACACTCACACACACACACACACACACACACACATACACACACACACACATACACAGACACAAATACACACTCTCTCACACATGCAGAAGATTGTGTGTCCAATGCTTGTGTGTTTGTTGCCGTGACGATGGACTCTCAGCACCGAGCAGCGCTGGACATCTCCACCAAGAACCCACAGGATGACTTCGAGATGCTGCTGCGGGTCGGAGGAGGGACGTATGGAGAAGTGTACAAGGTCAGAGGTCAAGTAAAACAATGGACGGGGGGGAAAAAGAGATTTAAGAGAGAAATAAGAACAGAGCAAGTGAGAGAGAGACAAAGAGGGATGGTTAATTTTCTTTTTCTCAAAATAAGGAGAAAAAGAAGAACCTTAAACGTAAAAAAGAAAAACTGACTGCAAATAATATGAAAAGAGAAAGAAAGGAGAGAAGGATGAAAGAAAGAATGGCTAACTAACTGTGTTAGCTTATTAGTTTAGAAAAATGTGAAAGGACAAATTAGAACAAAAGAGAGTAAAGATGACAATTAAATTAAGCTCTGAGGTGAAAGAACGAAATAAGGAAAGAAAGAAAGAAAGAAAAACATACTTCCTGTTTTTAGAATCTGTAGCTTGTGTCTTCCAACGTAGTTACTTTTGATCTGACACAGAAAAGAGTAAGAAAAGAAAAGAAAGAATGAAAGATAAAAAAACTACATTCTTGTATGTCTATATAACTTGTAGAATTGATGTGCTTGAAAAAAATGGATGAAAGACAAAAAAGGAAGGAGAAAAAAAAACATGCTAGCATTTTCAACCAGAAACCAAACGGGAACAGTAGCACATGTTGAGGTACAGACATGAAAGGTGTGAACTTTTACTTGTGTGTATAAGGTGACAGAGGTCAAAGGTTAGAGGGTCAGCATTAGACTCAAGATGATTTAGTTTTTAATAGTCTTCAGTTGGTAGACAGGGAAAAAAGCAGGAAATGAATGGATCTGGTATATTAGGGCTGTGTTGAGATGTCAGTGTGACATCGTTAAAATTGCAAAATAAATTATAACAATAATAAGGTACGATTGTATGACATGTAACAAAAAGTAAGCAGCGTTATTCTGACAGCAAGCAAGTTACAGGTTTATATTAGTGCATTCGTTTTAATACATTATCGTTTCTATAGTAACGGCTCATTCAATTCGATATTTCATGTACGTCAAACAAAAAACATTTATACGGTGAACAATGTTTTCTGCAAATTTTTACATATACAGTATATATATATATATATATATACAGGAGGAGGAGTCACCAGTGTCAGTGCTTTGTCACAGGTAGTCTTCAGGATGGTAATGTGACATGCTGCATACAGAACAGTGAATTTGAATGTAAGGAATTTTTTTTGCCACAAGTGACAACAGGAAGTAACTTGTTCATTATTTTTTCACCTATGTTCTGCAACCTTAAACATTTTATACATGGTGAAAAAGTACAATGTGACCTATTTTAATAAACACACAACATTGTAATTATTGGTCAGTTGCTGCGATGCAAGACGACAAGAGGAATAAAAGATTTCGGGACATCCTGTTAATTGGAAAGAAAAAAAATTAGCTGTAACTCCACTTGACGTCAGACCGCACCTCACCATCTTGGTGTTGATTTTTTTTTTTTTATATGTATATATATCTTGCTAGTGTGAAACCGTTGTAAGCAAATGTGTTTTTTTAGACCAAAGGTCATTCAACAGCTTTGCTAGCTCTCAGTCTTTAGTGTGTGTGTGTGGGTGGGTGGGTGGGTGTATGTGTCCTGTATAATGCATTTGTTGGCATTGTCGGAGACAGTGATGTCAAGAAATTGTTCATTAATATTTCTTTGATTAGCTTAGGGTTAGAGTTATAAACGAGACAACAGCCACTTTGGTGCTGTATATCAGAAGAGTTCCTGCAGGACTAATCCAAATTCTGGTCTTATAATGGTGCCTACAACCTGTGATGCATAGATCTTTTAGTGAAACCACCTTCAAACCCTGGAATGCCATTCTCCAGCATCTTTGTGATTGCTCTTCATTTTCCCACGTCCAGTTTAACAGCAGTGGTTGTTGAGTTTCAGGCAATGTTTTGTGCATTGTTGAACCTCAACCCGACCTTTTGTTGTGCTCTCGATAGCTGTGTGTAGTCTGAGTTCTGTGTAAGTGTGTGTGTTGTGTGTAAGACAGAAGTGCGCTCATGTAAGACAGAAGCAGTTCGTGTATTTTTAACAGTGAACTGAGGACATTTCATTGTGAATGGTTATTGCGTTTCTGGTTATTGTTGAGTCATTACGTTTTAGGTGACTGTAAATAGATAAAAGGTATAACTTACATATAAGGTATAAAGTAAATAAATATAAAACTACAAATGTTGCCAGGTTACTGTGGAATAAGAGGAATAAAACACTTCAGGTTGTGCTCTTATAGGAAATGACTTAACTCTGCTCTGGGTATCAATTACTGTACTCCGCTTCATGTCGACTCGCATCACACCCGCCTTGTGTTGATTATTTTCCTATATCTGCAAGCGTCATTGTGTCAGCGGTTCTGTTTTTGTTAATTTTTCCGAGAATAATTAAAAGACCCCCCCTGTTTTTATTTTTCGTTGCCCGGAACTGAGGTCTCGTTTCAAAACAGGTCTTACGTAAATCAGATTCTTACTCCGTTGCACCGACCGCTGGTGTAAACTTGTGCCTCGGACTCATTGACTTGCATGTGAAAACAGATCTACAACATTTCCTAAACACCTTGCTATAAGCTTTGCTAAGCAGCTAGGAGATTCTCTCAACACACCTCTGACATTGGATAGAAAATACGATGCAAAGAACTGCCTACTTTACCAGGATGTAGTCACTGGAGGTTGATGTTGCAAACTTCCAATCACAGATTGTTATTTATCTAGCTAAATAAAATTGAATTGAATACAATTTCCCCCACAGATCATCCAAACTCTCACATGTTCTTTCCCTTTTAGTGATGCTGGGAAATACGTTTACTTCCCAAAATGATAACTTGCTACCTATGCCAACTGAAAAAACTGTTTGGACCCATGCTTTTTATGATGATAAGACACACACACACACACACACTTGTTTAGATTATATATGGTTTCACAGCTAGCAAGTTAGTCAATTGTTCGTGTAAATTTGTTAGAATTTATTCTAGTGCAGTGTTGAATCTCCCTTCATGCTGTTCCATTACACCAGTGCAGGGGAGAGTCAACCTCCAGAATCCCTTTTAATGGAAAGTTCAGTCAAGAACTGAATTCTAGGTACTTTTTATCCCCTCTGAGTCCTCCGATGTGTGAGTGGGTTGCTAGAGTCATGGTGGTATATTATAATTGGGTGTCAGGAGTCAAGGATTAGTGTTAAGGTTTTAGGGTTAAAGTTTAGGATCAGAGTGGCTTTGGGGTTGAAATGAGAGTTTATGATTAGGATTGCAGTTGTGATTTAGGATTAGAGTGAGAGTTTAGTATTGACGTTTAGGCCAAGAGTTAATGTTTAGAATTTCAGTTGTGATTTATTCTTTAAATTTAAATTTAAGATTAGAGTTGGGTTTATCACTTCAGTTGTGATTTAGGATTAGAGTAAGAATTTAGCATTAGTGTTTAAAATAAAAGTTGAATTTTAGAAGTAGTTTTTATTAAGGCTTAAGTAAAGTTTAGGATTACAGTTAAAATGTTAGAGCGTGATGTTAGAATTACAGTTGGAATGAAGGATTAAAGTTAGATTTTAGGGTTAGAATTTAGTTTAGGATTAGTAGATTATATAGGCTCCAGGCCCCCGCGACCCTGAATACAAGGATAAAGCGGTATAGAAGATGAATGAATGAATTAGTAGATTATTAGATTTATAATTAGAGCTAGGTTTTAGTTAAACTTTAGGATTATAGTTAGAATGTTAAAGTTTAGAGTTACAGTTGGAATTTAGGATTAATATTTAGCATTCGAGTTTAGTATTGAGTGAAAGTTTAGAATTAGTAGAGATTTCTGATTAGATTTTACGGATTTAGTTGGATGAGAATTTGGGATTTGAGTGTAGGATTACGTTGAGAGCTTTAGAGTTTAGGACTGTAGTTAAACAGTGGTTTAGATTTGTGGGTTTTATTGCTGTTTCTCTCTCCTTCTGCATGTGTGTGTAAGTGCAAGTGTGTGTGTGTGTGTGAGAGAGAGAGAGAGAGAGAGAGAGAAGAGAGAGAGAGATTGACAGGAAACTGGCAGTGTGCAACGAACACCTGTGCAGGTGAACAGTGTATTCTGAGAAACAGAAGATAGAAAGCCCAAATTCTTAGATAATCATGGCAAACTGGTGAAGAAGAAATTGCAAAGAGAAACACAGTTTACACAGCAGTGAGAACAAATGTGAAATAGCCAGTGCTTGCCATTAGAACTTCATGTTCCTCTTTTGCTAAATTTGTAATGGGTTGGTTGACTGCAATGTCATAAATAGCAATGTGTAAAATGCATGTTAAAAAAAAAAAAAGAAACCAAACACACCGCTGGCAATTTATAGTGAGCTGTATGTTGTACACTCCACTCCCATGAGAATCTGAAATCCCACAACGCACACACACACTCACCAAACGATGCGTACTGAAGCACACTGGTACAGAACACCAACCATGTGTGTTTCTGCTCTGTATGACAGATACATAGGACAAGTGTGATTTGTAACACGTCCACAGCAGACTAGCGACTGTCTTTATGTAGCTTGTGGAGTAAAAAGTACAGTACATACAGTAGATTAAGATTATACCTGGGATTTTGTGTTGGAATTAAGGATTAAAATTATTTTAAGGATTTAAAATAAGTGAAAATGAGAATTAGGAATTACAATCAAATGCTTTGTGTTAAATTAGCCTTCTTAGCTTTAGAATTGGGGTAGAGGGGGTAGAGTGAGGCTTAGGTTTTGGTTAGTATTTAGGGTTAGTTATACTAAGGGGTTAAAAATAGGATTAAGGGTTGGATTTATCAATTAAATGTAAAGGTTGTAATTTGTGTTATTGCTTATAGATAGGGTTTAGATAATAGTGAAAGGTTAGAGGAAGTTACTTTAGAATTGCCATTTAATTTTGGAACTATGTGTCCTGGTCACATACGTTGTAGTAAATATGAGGAGCGTTGAAGAGCATTCAAGTAAAAACAGCAAAGCTTTTTTTACTGATTGACTTTATTATATTGAGAACCGTCACATTCTACAACCAGTGCTAAAAGTCAGATGTGTGCAACTGTTTCTTAAGTTTTTGCAGGCGACGCATTGCAACCTCCTCATTGGCCAGGTTGATTGACGTTCTAGCCCGAGTAGGCTAATTATCTTGCCACGTACTGTAGTGTGCAGCAAATGCAGCAGGTTACTAGGGAAGTGATTAAACTGAAGATGTTGATGAATGTAGAAGGAAGTGGTAAGGCTGAGGGATAGATATCAGAGAAAAAGAAGAGCAGAGAAAAAGGAAGACGTCTGGGCCAGAAGCCCTAACCTTTACATATTTATGTGGGAATCGTCAGTGTTTTAATGTGGTCAGGACATGCCCACATTGAACTGATGATCATAAGAAGCTTGCGATGGAGATCACGTGGCCTATATAATGAAAAGGGGGTTTGGTTTGGGGATATTGGATCATGTCATAGATCTCTAACTGAAGTAGAAACCTTATTCTAATAATGTTTAGAGGATGTTTACTGGATTCTGTGAACTTCCTTTCTAGCTAATGATGATAACATCCTGTTCCAAAAAAAAAAAAAAAAAAAACCAAAAAACAAAAAAAAAAAAAAAATAAAAAAAAAAAAAAACATTGCTATGTTCGTTAGTTAGTTTGACAAGTGAAAAACAGAAGCAGCTAAATACATATACATGGAAGTGAGGAGAGTGAATTAGATTCGCCAAGGTGATGCCTGTAGCTAGAAAAGTGTAGAAAAGGTCTCAGTTGCTTTGTAGCTGTTGGGAGCTTTTACGTTAGGTCTTGTAGCTCCTGAGGCTGGAGTCAAACTGGATTAAGAACAATTTCCTACAGAACAACGGGAGTCTGTTTCACTTAAATGATCCAAAATGGACACCTAAAGAATGTTTAAGGGCATTGGATAGTCAGTTCTACTTACCTTAACCTTAATCAAATTGAAATAATATGTATAAGCTTTTATTTGTGATTAAGATACCATCATAATTTTAACCTGTTACAAATACAGACTACATTAGTATCGTATGAACAATTAAAACAACTGTTTACTCAAAATGAGTGAGGATCTAGTATCTCCTGCAAAAAAAAAAAAGACAAAAAAGCCTATTGTAGGTGACATGTTCTGTAGTCTCACTTCTTTCTTTCAACCTCTTTAGGAGCTTTGTTGTGTTAAAGCAGTGTGCAAAATGCAAATGAGGGGATGTGGGACCTTTTCCTCCCCAGAGAACGACACCGAGAAGAATGATAAACAGTTTGGCCTACTAGAGAACCTGATTTGATAATTAACCTTACAAATGTTAGAATTTGCATGCTCTCGGGTGACATAGAAGCACATGATGGTGAAAGTGTGAATAGGGAAGAGGGGGCGAATTTTCTTTGCTTGTAGGGTTGACAAGTCTAGTAAATATAAAGTGTGAAAAAGGAGATGTTTTTGCTCTGAGCTGAGGTTTTACATGTACCTGGTATCATTTATCTCAAATGGATAGGCAAAGACCCTGATATCATCACAGGATATCCCATATCCTTTAAAGCTGCCCTAGAATTACACTTACAGTATAGTAAATGCTAAAAATGGCCGTAGTACACCAGATGATACTTGATTAAATACACAAGCTGCTTGATGTTCAACTGGTTATAGACATGAAAATTGAGTGGTACTAAGCAAATGGGCAAATGGACAACCACAATAGCTAATGGTTTAAATAGCTATCAAGTAGCCGAAAATCTCATTTGTGGACAATGTAAAGTCAAAGTGACAGCAGGAATCACACAATGCTCTCAGTCATATCACCATTTTCCTTAGAAGTTTTTGTTAATTGCAAAGAAAAAACCCATATGACAAAAATTACACTTTGGTTATTTGAGAGCAATATGTTAGCAAATTGATTGGGGAAATTCTAGAAAAATGTTTAGAAAAATGTTATCACAAAGCTGTTAAAAATATCATAATTGCTCTCAGATGTGTTACCCCATTTGACCAAATGATATATTTAGCAAGGTGACATAGCAATTTAGTCATTTGAGAGTAATGAAATAGCAAAGCAACAGTGGAAATGTTAAGAAATAAATGTCTGGAATGTCAACATTTCACTTAGATGTGCCCATTAATCAGTGAGTATGACAACACATCATATGACTAAAACTACAAATTTAGTTTCCTCACAAGTTATTTATATGTAAGAGAGCAGTAGCATTGGAAATGAAAAAAATTCCCTGAGATGAGTTAGTAAGAAAATTACCAACATTATTTTACTTCCTTCAGAAGTGTATATACAGTATTGTACAAAAGTCTACTGTACAAAAAGGCACATGCAAATAAATGCCATAGAGAAAGTGTGTCGTAAGAAAAGGGGGAAAAACTATAAAGTCCTTTGAGGACCCTTTAATCTCAGGTACAATGTATGTAAAATACACTTTTATAAAGAAATTAGCTACTACGTTTTATTGAGGATCCTGCAGAACCACCCACAGTTCAGCTTCCTTTTTTGCTTGAAAAGTTGTCACTCATATTTGCTGCTTCCTTTTCTGGCATTCAAATATTTCTCTTGAACTTTTCATTTGATTTATTTTTCTATGTACACTACTGTGGTCTAAAGGTCTTATGCATCATATTATCTCTCTAACAATTGTTGTAATGTATGTATATCATATCTGCATATGTTTATCATATTTGCAGTATTATGTTCCAAAAAGAATCAAATAAATAACATTACAGAAGAATATTTTCACGCTGGTAAAGAAAGCAACATATTACATACAGACAGACCAGTTTTCAGATAGAAACAAAAAGCCTAATGTAGGCTCCTGGGTTTTGCATGAAATACATATGTGAAAGTGATGTCTCATGCTTCCTGAAGCACTCTTTCACTGTTTGAGACCCATGAATCCTCTTCGGATACACTTGTGCCATCAGGGAAGAACAAATCCATTGATGGAAAAACCTGGTCAGTCAGTATATTCCGGTCGTCCGTGGCAAATTGCATCTTTTTGAACTTCATCCACCTCTCTTCTTCCCCCGATGCACCCATCACTCTGGAACAGAGTAAATCCGAAATTATCAGACCACATCTCATGTTCCCATTGCTCCACAGCCAATTCTTTATGCCCCTAGCAGATGGAAGACATTTTCCAGATTACTTTCACTGATAAGTGGTTTTCTTATGGAACACAATAGTCAATAGTCCCAATCACCTTAGTTGTTTCCTTTGCTTGACGCAGGACAATAATTAGACTCTTTTGAAATAGAGGAACATCTTTGTTCACAACCACAGGATATGTCTTCTGACATGGTTGTTTATGAAATGAGAAACTACACACTGTAGCCAATAGTTACTGTACTGTAGTTAAATAACTTGTTCCCAGATGAACCATATTAATCACCTCAGTAATTATCTGGTATAAGTCACTTATCTATTTACTTTCAGCCAAAACATAGTATTGGTGCTAATTTTTTTTATCTTATACATATAATACAGAATATGTGTGTGTGCCAAAGAATTTAGTTCTGAAGTTTATGCAACGTGGAAGTGACCAATCTTGCTTCTGTAAAAATTTCAAGTTGCTATCTTGAGCCGTTTTGGACAGATGATTTTATATGTGCCCCAAAAATGGCCATTTTTCAGCATTACTACATTTCAGCATTTAAAATGCAAATTATTCATATTTCTTCATGAATATTGATATTAAAATTGGTGTAAGCTTCAGGTAGCATATGACCTGTATAAATTGTTGCTTTAATGAAAGCATTCCGTGCAAAATTAAGCATTTTTTCCCCAAAAGAAATCTGTAGTGTCTGTAACCATGTCAAATTCATTTCGCAATATCTTAACAATTTAGCATTTTAGAATAATAGACTTTTTCAGGTTTATGTCTTTTCAAACGAAATCTAACTTGGCGATGTTTAATCTCAATGACAATTAAGAACGTGGTCATGGAATCGACACCTAGGTGAGACACTTTTTAGCATCAGTACGTTGGTTAAATCCAGGTGGTGACTATTTTTTGGCCGAGCAGTGTGTATATGTATGTATACTGCATGTCTGTGTGTATGTTTGCATGTCTGTGTGTATGTTTGCATGTGTGTGTGTGCACAATTTTTACCAGCTTAAAAACTGCTAAAAAGTATACATAGATATAAGATAACTAAAAAACTATAAGAAAATTCAAGCACACTGACAATGTTAACAATGACACAATTGCTAAGAATAGACCTAACATGACTAAAATTAAATTTTCAGCAAAGTGACATGCAGCTACTTACGTATTTGGGAAAGTGACACTGTAGATTATTGACATTTTCCTCATATGTGTTCATAAATTGCTTAAAAAAGCTTCCATATGATTAAAATGCCATTTTTGTTAGATTATATGTAGTCAATTTGTTTATAATGACACTGCAAAGGAAATGAGATACTCCCTGGAATATCAAAGTTTCCTTCATAACTGGTAAATGACTAAGAAAATGCTCTTTAAGATAAGATGTAGTCATTTAGTCATCTGAGAACATTGTAATGTTACAGTGACAGTAGGAAAGGCAAAAGCGTTAACATTTATCTCAGATGTGTGGTTTAATGACTATTTACAACTATTTACAGTTCACTGACATTTAGCCATGTTTATGTATAGTGAAAACGATACTGGACCATCTGTGGATATTAACATTTTTCACAGACGGGTTTATAAATTCTTGTGACTAATAAAATGATAAAATTAGAATCAACTGCTAAAAGTTCTTTTATGTGTTTTATCATATTAAGAAACATATTTTGAAGCTGTGAATACCACAAAAATAGGAACTTGTATTATATAGAATCTTTAATGAAGACAATGATAACTTTTGAAGATGCTAGTAGCCGTTAGTTTGTGCTTATCTAGTAAGTTAGTAATTTGATTGCACACAAATTCGTGCAAACTGTCTGTATCTGTATAAACTTTGTACAATTGATTAGTGTGTGAAACCGACTTGTTGATGTGGTTTCTGACATTGTGTGACAGATTATTATCTATACAAAAGAGTAAAACAAGCTAAGAACTGTTGCAGCCCCATGCTAAAGCAGAAAAATGTACTTCCTTAGCGCCCTAGCATCAGATTAAGCTAAGAGGCATAGCCTAAAGCCTGCAGACAGAATTGTACGTTAGGTGTAAATGATCTGCACAATGGTATATATTCAGGTTTTATTCTGTTCTTAGATGAAACATATCAAAGAATGCCTTCAGACATGCAGTTTGCTATGTTTGTAGCTTCTCTATGTTTGCGGTAAGCAATTTTCACAAGCCAAATGGATCTTAGTTGATTAGTTGGACTTCACTTAAGTCTTAGTATTCCAGTGATGATTATAAGATCTGTGGGCGTGTCCGTTTTTCAGTTTCAATTCTTCACTTTTATTAAAATACAGATGTGAATATAAAAATGAAAAAAAAAAAAAATCAAAGAAGTAAAGGAATCATTCGCAATCATCAATGTGGTGCAGGTGTGTGTGTGTGTGTGTGTGTGTTTGCAAGGAAACACCCATAGTGGGCTGCGATGTGCTGTACGCGTCTCCCTCAACCTACACGGCAAACCGTAATGTCTCCGTCACCCACTGAGTTCAGTTCTGAGTAAACAACACAAACAAGACTGATATAATTGTACAACAATGCAGTGAGAACTTTGCATTAGAATTGTCTGAGTTTTTTTTTTTTTTTAAAGAGGCCAATGTGTTATAAGTGTGCAATTTTTACTTGTGCAAAAATGTTAGTTTCTTTTGGTAAAGATAAAAAAAATCTCAGTACAAATCTCAGATTGTACACAGTTTATAGAATGGATTTGTAGACCCAATAGATCAGATATGTGGTTATATTGTGTGATGTTCGGTTCACTATTATCAATGATAATTGATATAATTACTGCTTTAATAAAACTTTGCGATATGCAACTTAAATGCCAGATTCATGAATATTCATTGCACACATTACTTTATTCTCTTTACTAATATGCTAGCATAGTGTCTTTACATTAATTGAAAACTAAAAATCCAAATTAGTTTTTTAACAGTTACTTGTCAATGAATGCCAGGTTTTTTAAAAAGCTACCTGTGTGAATTAAGTTACAGAATAAATCCATATACAAAGGATTTTATACTGTTACAAAAAAAACAAACAAAAAAACACATAATTTAACTAATACTATTAGTTTTATTACTTAGCTATACTGGGTAATGCATAATAGCTTTAATTATTTATTAATCGCATAAAACTGTATAAATTAAAGTGACTTTTTTATATTTTAGAACTTTTTTTTTAGATTGTGTGTGTGTGTGTGTGTGTGTGTGTACACGTCTGTGCATAGCAGGTGGTCTCTAAAAGGAAAAAAATAGAGAAGTGAGATTATAACCTTCATCAAGCATATATATACCTCCCTCTCTCTGCCTCCCTCTGCCTCTCTCTGTCTGTCTCTCTCTCTTCCCACATGTCTATCATTCTTAAAGACCTTAAGGTCATGCCTAAATTAAACCTTGGATGCCCAAACTAATACACACACCACCATGAAGGTGGACTTTTAAATTCAGCTGCTCATCACACAGAAAAGCATGCTCAATAGCATGCAATGATTAATCAGCAATATACAGTGCTGTGTAAAAATCTTGATTCCTTCATATTTTGCTTCCAAAGAGTAAGACTTTCCTGTATTTTTAATGCAGACTTTTCTGGCCTGTATTTTTGTTCCTGGACCTGAGCAGTTTCAGAGGAATGTTTTTTTTTTTTTTGCTTGTTTGTTAAGCCACCCAGTGACCTTTGAATCATTTAAGCATAAAAAGCATCTAACTTAAGGCATGAATCGGTAAGGAAACAGGTGCGGATGATGACAGATGATCAGGCCGGTGATTAGTACACTGGCGATGCTGAATACTGAGTGTTTGGAACAGACGAGAGGGGAAATGAGGTTTCTGCTGACATTGTCACATAAACAACCTATTTGTAAATTGCATCTTCAGGGACTTTGCAACCTGACTCACTAAAACATTTCTTCCCATTTCTTTCTTTCATATAATCATTTAATTTAATTTAATCTAAAGAATCGGGGGGTTAAAACTTTTGGACAGTACTGTATTTGTATGGACTATTCTATTTTTAAGTCCTTCTATGCTTCATTATGTTCTAATTAATAGTTTCTGCAAGCGAATTACTGGAACCTCATGATGCACATACTGTATATTTTAGCGATGCATTAACCATGCCCATAGTTAAACTCATTTTTATTATATATTGCATATTCGAACTTACATTTGTAAAGCAAACTAAGAAGCTATCTAAATGAGTAGCTTTATTAATATGTAAATTATGCATATAATATGTTAATTAAAGGTAAATGTATATAAATACAATATTTTATTTGTTATAATTATTGTAGTTTGATTAAAACTGTAGTAATCCTTACTTAGTCAAAACAACATGACTATTACTAATAAAACATTCGGGGGACAGAGTGGCTTAGTAGTTAGCACTGTCGCCTTGCACCTTAGGGTCGAGGGTTTGAATCCCACCTCTGGTCTGTGTGCATGGACCCCCATGCTTGGAGGGTTTCCTACAGATATCCTGGTGTCCTCCTGTGCAAGGACATGCCGATTAGTTTTATTGGGATTTCCAAATATCACAAAGTGTGTGCCCTGTGATGGATTGGCACCCTGACCCGCCTCGTGCCCAAAGTTTCGTGGAATAGGCTCCAGGCTCCCAAAAGCCTGTATAGTATAAAATTCAAATCAATCAAATTAAAATTTCATTTGTCACATACACAGTCATACACAGTACGATATGCAGTGAAATGCTTATACGACTGCTCGTGACCTTTAAACTCTAAATTATCAATAGAAATAGAAATAGAAATAAAAATTAATTATGGAATGGAAATGAATAAAATATAGAGAAGAAGATGATAAGAAGAACAGAATATAAAATATAAAATATGGAATATAGTTAAAAAAAAAATATATA
>JAQMYL010000003.1:26464320-26484372 GCA_030014365.1 Clarias pachynema | reverse complement strand
CTATCTCACCTACTAATACCCCTATCTCACCTACTAATACCCCTATCTCACCTACTAATACCCCTATCTCACCTACGAGGTTTCGCGCGGTGGCCGTAAGTACGGTTCATCATGATTCACCGTGAGTTTTAGCGCTGTGATTAGGTTTCCATCTTTCCACGCGTCGGTCCTCATATAGTCAAACCGCATAGGTGAGACAGGGGTATAACAGCAGGAATAACAGAGAGAGCTTGTAGGACGATTTTCACACACACACTAACGGATTGGGAATGACTGCTGTCTGGCTCACGGATTACATAAATTGTCTGAATAACTGATTACATTTTTGAAAATATAACTAAATACCTGTGTACATACGTAAATGGCGGACCTAATGCGTTAGTTTACTCATTACATCAAAAAAGTAATCCAAGTACTCTGTACTTTGTAACGCGTTACACCGAACACTGCTAATTAGTTACCTTATCTTGCATGTTTCTGCTTATACAAGCTAAAGACACAAAAGTGTACTGTAGCTACCAAATATCTGTATTTAGTAAATTCCTAAAATTCCAAATCGAATACAAATTCTAATTTAAAAATTGTTCACTACATGAAATCTGTAAAGTTTAAGTGATTTTCATATTCACACAATTTCCTGAAACATGACAATTTTATAGCTTTTTGTCTGGGTAGCTGGAATGAGGCTAGTTTAAACTTGTATAAAATGTAAAAAAAAAAAAGAAAATTTAATAGGTACATTATAAGTTTTTGAATTTTTTTATGCTTGGCACAAATTATTCAGTGTTAGTTCTTATTTGATTTTGTTAGCCTTTCTAGCTAACTAGTATAACCTAGTTTATTCATCTTATACCAAGAAGGTTATTACATTTTAAAACAAACAAACAAACAAACAAACAAACAAAAAGCATAGTTTGTATTTGTTTAAAGTTACATTTAATATTTTTGTAATCTCCCTAAAACTAGATATCGCCTTCAATATAACAGCTATAAAAAGTCATTTATTGCCTTCCTCTTGAAGTGACAACAAAAAGACAACAAACCATAGCACACAACAGCCTCAATGCTGGATTTATCCCAAAGTGTACTTTGTGAGGCACTGGAGTCTCCTACCATAAATTATAAATAAGCAGCTCCTCACAAACAAAAACATATTAAACAATATTGATCAATATACTGTATGTATTGTTAAATGATGTGTATTTCCCATGCAAGTCTATTTGTATTAGAACAAGTGATTTGTGTCATTAAAAGTTTTATTCTTGTGTTCTTTATTCTTTTATGCCTGTTAACAAATGACCCTTACTCTTCCCTGCAGGATTTTGACTTCCCGCTGCCGTCCCCCCTGCGTGTGTTCGAGATGTTAATGACTCCTGATCAGGAGTACCCGCTCGTGTGTATCGGGATCAGCCGGGGTGCGACCTCAATGCAGCCTGTTCAACTGGAGACCATCAACCTCAATTCCAACACGTCCTGGTTCACCAGCACAGGCTCCGGTTAGCAATCCTAATAATGTATCTGAGTTATTAGTTGCATAATTAGTAATATGATTAGTACTATAATTTTCCAATAACAGAACATTCCAAAGTGTTTCATTTCTCTTATACTACAAGGATTTGCCATCAACTAGTGTTTTACTTATGAATGAACATGTCCTAACTTTTATGCCTTAACAGTTTCATGAGTCACAGCAGTTCCTGTTCTCACATACGCTATACTAGCTATAACAGCCTCCTTAGCTTCTCTCACGTTCCATGTCCATGTTTGTATTTGCTCATTTAATGAAGCCATATCATACTCCTTTTGAAAAAGCCAAGATAAGTCTCCAAAATATATCTGTTAACTTTCCAGCTGGAATATCATTCGGATCAGGCGTTCTGCTGTCTCTGAAATTCCTTCACGTTTAAAACACACTGTTTCATCAGTGCCTGTATTTGTAAATAGAAATAATTTACTACCGTCCATGCCCCTTTGTCGAAGTGGAATTTTTTTAGCCAATCAGAACACAGGAAACAGGACTTACCGTTAAAAAGTGAGGGGCTATGCAAATTTTTCATCTTTTTTTATTTATTATTATTTCTTGCCTGGAATGACATCATACCAGGCAGGACATTTGAACAGTGTGGTCAAGCGAAAATAATGCAAACAAAAAATAAATAGGACTGATTTTTTTTCCCTCTCATATTTGGTTGGGTACACACGGGAGATTGATGTGAATGGTCAAAATTTGCATGAAAGGTTCCATTTGAATGTGTATTGAGCATCAGGGTTATGTGAGGATTAACCAGATAACCACTGTGCATGTGTTTGTTAGAGAACCGAAGCATAGAGAGAGTTCAGGTGAATCAGCTGGACTTCGAAACACTCCTTGTTCGGATTGAGGGTAAGTGAACTTTCTTGTCTGTTTTTAGAAAAACATATAAAAATGATAGGTAACTTTAGGTAATTAACATATTAGTTAAGGTTCAAGATACAGTTGCAAGTTAAATACTTTATTATTAGAGAATCTAATTAAGAAATAAGAATAAGTGAAAAGAAATATCAGTGACTTTATATTAAATGGGGAAATTTCTATTAAAAAAAGTAGTTTTTCTACAGGAATTCCTCCTATTGCATTAAAAGAAATGGAGATTATATAGTATATGAGATTATATATAGATTGTATATTGTATTTAAAACACTGTCTTAATAGTTGATGTCTTGCAGCCAAATTACAGCAGTGTGAAAGTTTCTGAAATTTGTGTGAACATTTTAATTCCATTCTTAATTCTCACAGATACAGTGCATGTGGTGAGCACGGACGGAGCACTGAAAAGCTCCAGGAAGTTGCAGGCAGAAGTCAACTTCCCTTTTGAGGTAGACTCAGTAGGTAAGCTATTATAGCACAGGAAGTACAGCCATACTGTACACTGCATGCATACACTGCTTTTACTACTTTTACCCCTGGTTGAATCATCAACAAAACATACAGCTTGTTGTTTACACAAGCGTCACATGGTATCACGTGACTGTCATACCTAATGTACAACATAGAAATTCATTATAACCTCTTGATTAATCAAGCTACTTAGTAGTTTGATGTTCTGATATGTTACCATAGTAACTGCTAATAACAGATAGATTTTTGTTATTATGTTATTTAACATTTACACTACCGCTTAAAAATTTGGGATCACTTTTTCTTTGTTTTTGTTTAGTGATTTCAAAACTAACACATATGGAATTAGGTAATTATGTAACAACAGCAACAGTCAGTTGTTATTTTAAGACATGGAGGTCAGCCTTTCTGGAACAGTTCTTAAAAGAACAGCATTTTTAAATGCATTTGCAAAACCCGTGCAGAGGAGAAGTTCATGTAGAGTCACCAGCCTCAGGAATCAACAATTAACAAACAGCACCTCAGATTAGAGCCACCCTGAAGGATTTACAGAGCATAAGTAGCAGATACATCTCAATATCAACTGTTCAAAGGAGGTGATTATATTTTGGATGTCTCCAACATTGCTTTACAGTGTAGAAAGAAATAAAAATCAGGAACAACCAGGGAGGTAGAAAGTGATCCCAAACCTTTTAGCGTTAGTGTATATCGGTATCTCTAGAGAGCGATTTAGGACGTCATTGCAAACAAATTAAGCTATATTCTCCTTTATTTCTTAAACTTTATACACTTTTAATATGTGTGTGTGTGTAGTGTATTTTGAGGAAACGTTGTTGGGTCTCTGGAAACATGGCTGGCAGAGGAGAGGCGAAGTGTTCTCAGATATCCTGCAGGAGATCACTGAACATAGGAAAACATTCCGTCTCGTTGGGTCAGACAGCTATAAACACACACACACACACACACACACACACACACACACACACACACACACACACACACACACACAAATTTGTCTTATAATCCTTGTAAGAACTTTTAACTGATGTTCCATAATTATTAGTGCTATTCATTAAAGATTCACATACAGTATCTACACCTGAATCTAATCTTATGTTAACTTCAGTAACCAAAATGATGCATTTTGGCTTTTTAAGTTTTAAAACATGCATATTCTGTATTTTTGGGTACCATCCAGATAAAATGTCCCCACAGGATAAAAAAAAAAAAAAAAAAAACTACTGTAGCTTAACAATCCTGTGCTATAGCTAGTTCTAAAAATTACCTCTTTAAATTTGTAATCCAAACGAGCCTGAAAAAAAAAAACATTTTTGTGAGAACCCTGTCTTATCATTCTGAGGAATTGTTACTTTCTCAGAAAGGGTTAAAAACATACATATTCAAATGCTAAGGTGATACTTTCTTTCTTACTGTTGTTCAACTAATTGTGCTAGTAAGTCTTGGCAGCGGGTGTTTCTTGAAGTTTATGTAGATGTTCGTGCCTGTATGTGAGGCTTCATCAGTTCTACTGAAGTAGCATTCAAGATCATTCTACATATCTATACAAAACTGACCTACATAAATAGTGTGCAGAATGTCTTCAGATGAACAAAAGTAAATCCGATTTTCAATCCATTTATTTGAGAATGCAATATAATAAATTGAGCATCAATAAAGTAGATACATTTTACGCAATCATCATGATTTCCTGTAACACATAGTTGTGTGCAATCATATAACTGAATTAGAGTTTGTAAGTGTAACACTCAGTAATTCTGGCACGTTATGACATTTAGGCTTTTTTTTTTTTTTTTGCTGTTCTAATCTTTTCTGTGAATTTGAACTTTGATGTACCATATTTCCTGATAAGTGGGGCAAGATTGTGGTTTTATATTTGGCTCTAAGCTATGTAACAGAGTGGACGTTGTGCACCATAAAAAGATCATATCAGCACTGCAGGGATTTTCCATGTGAGCCGGCTGTACAACCCATTGACCAAGCTTTTATCTTCCCAAGTTTTTGCATGCTGTTAGTATCTTTCTGATCGCAACTTTGGTGTAAAGTCCGATGCATTTAAAAAGACTCACCAGTAGTGAGTTGTTTAACCCTTCTATACCATGGCTATGTTGCTGCCTGGGGTGTCCTGTAATCCTGTTATTAGTCTGTGCTTAGATGCTAAGTTTCACCACTCTTTGCTTTTGGAATATGTGTACCCTTTTTGAGTGAATTTTCTGACTCGACGAAAGATGTATGAATTTTAATCCAGGCCTGTGGACCAGGGCCACTAATTTGGGGACTAAGAAACAAATGACAATTACAATGTCAGTCAAACTGGAAAATCCATGTCTGAACTGATAGAAGGGTCTACATCAGATTTGACCTAGTTACAGCATCATCCTCACCTGTTTACCCTCATTTGCACCCTAGAACCTGGCATAATAATAATAATATGTTTACTAGCAAATCTATTGCATATGAG
The DNA here is from genome assembly GCA_030014365.1 of Clarias pachynema. NCBI lineage: Eukaryota > Metazoa > Chordata > Actinopteri > Siluriformes > Clariidae > Clarias > Clarias pachynema. The sequence continues at coordinate 26,479,015 of JAQMYL010000003.1, read as the reverse complement.
CGCAACTTGAGTGCACAGACTGGTTCTGTGCTCATGTGGCACACATTAAATTAAGCATGTGCTCCAAACAACAACGTATGTGTATAAAAGTTACCTATCCACAGAATCTCTATCTTCCATTCAAACTTAATCACCGGGGCAAAAGCTGTCAAAGGACGTCAGGTACAAGATTTTACCTGACCTACACATTGACCTGCACATGGCTGGAATGGGCTACGTGACCATCCACAAAAAGCTTGTTGAGAAGGATACACGCCCTCGGTCTGGATCTCCATTGAAAGAATTTACCTCATGGGGTAGAGATAATCATGAGAAAAGTAAGGGATCAGCCTAGAACTACATGGGAGGAGTAGGTGAATGATCTCAAGGCAGTTGGGACCACAGTGACCAAACAAACCATTGGTAACACAATACACCACACCATGAATTGAAAACGTTCTCCTCAAGAAGACACCATGCCCGTTTAAAGTTTGCCAATGAACAGAGATGGATTGGTGCTGCAAAGTGCTGCATGTTGTCAGATGAGACCAAAATTAAGCTCTTTGGCATCAACTCGACTTGCTGTGTTTGGAGAAGGAAAAATGCTGACTATGACCCTAAGAACGCCATTCCTAGAGTCAAGCACTGAGGTGGAAACATCATGCTTTGGGGCTGTTTCTCTGCTAAAGGTACAGGCTGACTTTGCTGCATTGAGGAGCCAAAGGACGAGGCCATGTATTGTAAAATTTTGAATGAGAACTTCTTGAAGATGGGTTGTGGATGGTCTTCCAGCATGACAGTAACTCAAAACATATCGCCAAGGCAACGAAAGAGTGGCTCAAGAAGAAGCACATTAAGGTCATGGAGTGAGCTAGCCAGTCTCCTGACTTTAATCCTATAGGAAATTTATGGAGGGAACTGAACGTTTGAGTTGCCAAGTGATGGACAAGAAACCTAAAGGACTTAGAGAAGTTCTGTAAAGGAGAGTGGACCAAAATCCCTCCTGTGATGTGTGCAAATCTGGTAACCAACTACAAGAAATGACTTACCTTTGTCCTTGCCAACAAGGGTTTCTCCACCAAGTACTAAGTTATGTTTTTCTTGGGATTGAAATGCAAATCAATTTATATCCTTTGTATCGTGTGCTTTTTCTGGATTTTTGGTTGATATTCTGTCTCTATCCTTTACAATAAAGCGATGATAAAAATTATATACCCTTCTTTTCTTTGTAAGTGGACAAATTTACAAAATCTGCAGCGAATTAAATAATTGTTTGTCCCCCTGAATGTACTAGCTAACATCTTTGCACATTAGCCTTGTTGCATGCTAGTATACTTACATATTATCATAATGGAACTATATTTTCTAATATACTTGATTACTCACACATTAACTTCTATGCTGGTTTACTTGCATACAAATGAATGCTAGAATACATGCATACAGTACCTGAACAATGGCATGACTTGTGCTAACATACCGGAATACATAGCATTTTGGACTACTAGTGTACTAGCATTATTGTATACATCACATTACCTACATATATTTATATATTAGCATTTTAGCTAATATTCATAGTATACATGGATATTAGTTGACTATTTAATATGTATACCTTCCTGCTAGCATATTCCCTCTCTCTCTCTCTCTTTCAACTAAACACATACTTAACATACTTAAATGCACACAGTCACTTTATAGTCTTGTGTAGTAGTTGTTTAAAAAAATGTTTGTCGCTTTGTTCTGACAGGATGGTCGTGTTGGAGACGCGCCAAAGTGATGATCCGTCAGGACTCTGTAACCTCTACACCCTGGAGATCGCTGAGAATTTTGTTGTCATTGGATAAAACCCCACCCGCCTTCCCAACCCACACAACACACACAAACACACTTTCATAACACCACCTTTTGCATATTACGGAAACGATGGACACTGACAACACAAAGGTGGAAAGCTGTGTGTTCACCACAAACACACACCTCTCCTTTTATGACTGCTGTGTGTGTGCATATGCATGTGTGTGTGTGTGTGTGTCTGTGTGTGTGTGTGTGTGTGTGTGTCTATACAGTATTCTTCTAATTAAACACATATCACCAGCTCCAGTTCCCAGTGTGTTCTTGTTTGTCTGTGTGGTTTATTACGCTGTCCGAGTTTACTCGACTACAAATGATAAATGGAAGCCAGGGACAGAGAATAGGACTGATGCTAATGCTGCTGCTACATGACCGACATGTCTGCTACGTGCTGGTGAAATCTCATAAGACAGGAACCCGAGGCAGGGTTTCTCAAGGGACTTGATCTTATTACATACTGCACATATAACCTCAATATAACAACTGTTATATAACATTTACACAAATACCACTCATAAATATCAACATAGATGAATGGACAGAAAATAGATAGAGCCCTTCTTTGCATATTTCTCACAGTTAAATGATTCAGATCATGGTCTGGGGCTAAATGACTTGCCATAATTGATGGAACCATGAATTCTGTGCTCTAACAGAAAATCCAGAAGGAGAATATTTGGCCATCAAGTTGTGACCTCAAGCTCAAGCACACTTGGGTTATGCAGCAGGACCATGATCTAAACACACCAGCAAGTCCATCTCTGAATGGCCAAATACGCACGACACAACCCATTATTACGTTTAGGGGGGCAATTACTTTTTCACATAGGGCCAGACAGGTTCGGACAGCTTTATTTTCTTTAATAAATGGAATCACTTCAAATCATTTTGTATTTACTTGGGTTATCTTTGTGTAATATTAAAATTCATATGATTATCTCAATCATTTAAGTGTGACACATATGCAAAAACAAACAAACAAACAAACAAACAAAAAAACCAGGGCAAATACTTTTTCACGGCACTGTAGATAGGTAGATAAGACATACAGTTAGTTAGGAAAGTAGATAGACAGATAGACAGATGAGAGGATGAACTCATTGACCGACAGACAGACGACTAGACAGATAGATAAGAAAATAGACAGATTTATTTCATTATAGTTTATTTCATTTGTATCTCGATGTGTATAGTATACATTAGGTCAATTCTTTAGTAATCTAGACTTCGGCGGCTAGATTTTTTCTTTTTTTTTTTTTAGTATTCGTTTATTTTGATCGCTTTCACTTCCGTGTCAGGAGCTCTTGACTTCCGGTGCGGCCTCGTTGGTGCTAAAGATGGCCGGCGATGGAGGCGCTCTGAAGGATATTAACGAGATCAAGTCGCAGTTCCGCACCAGGGAGGGTTTCTACAAACTGCTCACCCTTTCGGACTCGCAGCAGCGCGCCGGCTTAGCGCGCGCTCCCGGTGCTGGAGGTGCCGCAGCCGGTGCCGCCTCGATACCGGGGGGCGGCGGCGGTGTGGTCCCGGGACCCGGCGGCTCCTCTCCGGCTTCGGCAGGCTTCCTGCCCCCGGTGCGGGTCTCCATGGTGAAGCTCCAGCCGGAAGATCCGAGCGACGAGTCCGAGCGCGTGTGCTTCAACGTCGGTCGCGAGCTCTACTTCTACACCTACACCAACATTAAAAAGGTGCGCGCGCACACCAGACACGTCTGATAGAGCCGTCGCGCTCGTGCAAACGCTCGGTATTTATAGCAGTGTTTACTCTCAGTGAGCCTTTAATGTTCCTATTATTATTGTTATTATTATTATTGCGAGGTTGAAATCTCAGTGCAGGTAAGTCTGACCTGACCTGACCTGGTGACAGACCTGAGCAGGTGTCACCCACCACCATATCATAATAATAAGTTGTATTTTACACACACACACACACACACACACACACAGACAGACAGATAGACAGACACAATATCACCAGTTTCATGACATCATGACAGTTTCATTTATTAACAGTTCCACACACCAGGTCATGGTATCACCTCTGCAGTGTACACTGACATCTCAGTTTTCATCACTAATTTATTTTAATTAAATCACTTTTTTTTTTTTTTAAAGGTAATATCTCTACATTAAAATCTTATTTCATTCGATGCATAACATTCTATATGAATCATGACAAAAAAATCCTCTACGGTATTCCAGAGATGCTCTATCAGGTTTCATCAATCAAGATCCATCTTGAAATAAAATTAAAAACTAATTTAACAACAACAACAAAAAAAATAGACGGATTTATATATGCTTGAGAAGTTTTTGCATTATACATACTTTTTACAATATTAAGAATTCTTAATAATTAATGAGTTATGTAATTCTGCACTATTTTCTTCACTAAATAAATAGAAACTGGTTAGTTTTAATTCCTATAAATTTTAGCAAGTTAATCGTCATCCTGGGAAATAAAAATAAGTAAAATATATTTTTAAAAAATCTTTCTAATATATTATAAGAATTATAAGAATAATTATGTTATTCTTTAATAAGTTTCTCACTAAAGAAATAGAAACTGGTTAGTTTACTAAACTGGTCTTTAGTTAAAAGAATTATTAAAAATTACCTACCGCAATAATGATTAGGAATTTTTTAATATTTTTATATAAATAAAGTGTGTATGTGTATATATTTATGTTCATGCACAAAATAGAATACTTCTGAAACATGTATAAATTCATCCAGTATTTTTCTTTTTTCCTTTATCTTATCCCGTGCAGAAATAATGCGTGGGTGTATGTAATGTGACAATACATTATTATTATTATTATTATTTTACGGTTAAAGTTTTATTTTTTCAGGGCAACTCGGTCATGTGAAACCTGTCTAAACAAACCTTTTTATAAACTTTAGTTAGACAGGATATTTAAAAAAAATCGAGCCTGTTTCCTGTTGATTCTTTAACCCTTTGCTTATTCTCTGTGAGTAGTCAGTAGGGATTGGAATCGCCATGGACCAGACGATACAATATTATCACGATTCGATTTGTTAAATATTCTGATTATATAATATTGTTTTAGATTTTGTTACAGTTCTAAACAAATTTGGAAAATATTTCGCATCTGCAACACAAGATGCTGTTGCTGTCTCACAATGTGGAATAGTTTAGAGTGCATCACCTGCAGGATTACAGAGGAATGTCAACACATTAAATGCAAACATATCTAAATTAAATATTAACTGTTAAAAATCAATTTTGGAGTAAGTGTGGTGATACGTGAATTGCTACCCAAAGGAATGACCCATCCCTTTAAACTGTCTGTTGTTCATAAAATGATTTTGAAATAAAATTTTTATCTCTTGGTTGAGTTTATTTTATTTTTTTGGAAGTTTCTTTACTTTAGTTAATTTAGAGTTCTAAAAAACAGATTACAACAAACCAAATATAAGATTATTAAGCTAATTTCTTCAAGAAATTCAAGAATATTTCACTTGCTAAAATGCTGCAAGATTTTTTGCAGTATTGCTTTGATGCGTAAATTTTTTTACTTCAACTTTATTATGCAATGATGTAATTTCCAACTCAGGGTAAAGTTAAACTTTAAGCTTAACTCTAAGTCTTCGGATTTATAATTGGGTGTTTGGAATCGGAAGTGTTAACATTTCTCAGCACTACTTTGTAAAAAAAAAACCTGACTATGGCTGTAGTGCTAAACAGTGTTTAGCTGCAGAAACAGCAGGCTATACTACCTGCAGTAGCTAACTTATCTAATACACTGCAAAATGTGAGTGAAAACATCTTGATTCTAGTCAATTCCCTATTTAACATCAAAACAGCAAATTATAAGATTAATAAGCACACGTTCAGGCAATTTTGACAAAAAAAAAAAAAAAAAAGTCAAATCTGTTTTTTTTGTTTTTTTTTGGCTAGTTTAAATGCTTAAAATTAGCAAAATGATCTGTCAATAGGACAAAAAATCAGTGCTTAATAAATTAGTAGAATTTGTTTAGAAATAAGCTTAATAATCTTAAATTTGGTTAGTTGGAATCACGTGCAAAGGAAATGTAGATACATTTGACTAGATTCAACATATTTTCATCTGCTAAGGTTTGGTTTATAAAAAAAAAAGCTGAACATGATCATTTTAATCAAATCTGATATTAAACTTCTGCTCGTGTCATAAGAAAATTCATTTATTATCTCAAGACTGTTAGTTAATAACAGTAGTAATAGTAATATAGTCCCCTGATAAAGCAGGACTGAACAGACAGGTTGCTTGATGGTAATTTTTTCTCCACAACATGAACATTTATTTGCTGTGGTCTGAATTACTGGTCGATTTGTGGACTTCATATTTTATTCATAACCACGTATCTACACTTAAGTCTAGTGCCTTTTGACACGACTTCCAACAGACGCATTAAAGATGAGACGTTCCCCTTCCCCCAGATACTGTGTGTGTAGGTGAACGTTCATGACCATAGTCTGGTATAAATAACAGTCAGTTTACCAGCATGATATTAATTATACAAGGCACGTTCAAGTCAAAGCAGGACTTTTTCACAGATATGAGTAAAAACTCCCTTTATTTCTTTATATAATCCCCTGCTACACTAATGCACTTATCCCAGTGTTTCACTAGTGTTTGGACACCATCAAGGTAGAAAGTACGCCAGAGCCATGATTGGATCACCTCCTTTATGTCTGAAACACTGGCCTAACTCCTCTAATGACGCAAACATGTGGAAATGGCTTGGAGCAAGGTCAGGACTCTACGAGGGATGTGGCATTAACTTTGGGATTGTTGGTGACAAGTTATCCGTCATTGTTCAAGGATCTGGCGTTCCACTCGCTGAATGTTCACAGGACCGACGTGGGCTCCAAGCCACTTCGTCCAGGATTGTACATCCTTTTAAAAACGTTTACACCGTTCAAATGTTTAACTGCAACTAAGAGTCTCATCATCGTGTTGAGCTTGAAGTCACCAGAAATTTCATCACAAATCCCGGTTTACTTGGACACCCGTCAAACTTCAAAACATATTTAATATAATAAAATTAATATTTTAAATATTTAACACATAAAATAGCTTTTTTTGGCAGTCTGATGCATCCAAAGGCCTCAGAAAATAATTCGAATATTTTCAGCTTTTCTCCTAAGAGGGATCCATGGTCTACCTCTTAGCATAGTTCCGACAAAAATGTCATAAACATTTTTATAAACGCATAAAACATAAACGCATTTATCAAAATTTTAAAGGTGCAGTTCTTGTCTTTTTACTTCTAATGAGCGGGAGTGTAAGCTTAAAAGAGTGAGAAAAAAATCTCAAATCTTAATTAGCTGCATCTACTTAATTATCAGAGACTTGATTCACTTTTAGAAATCTTAATTAATACATGAATACTTTAATGCATACCTCCTAAAAAGAAAAAGGTTCTTCTTGGGTTCTTTAAAGCCGTTGTGTCTGGTCCAAAGCATCTCTGACCATAACATTAAGATTTTAAATGCAATTTGAGTAGGGTATAAGGGAGACAGATGACAAAGCAGTGATGATATCATGGCTGTTCTGGTGGTGTGTGCCAGAAAATCCCATTTAAAGGAAGCTGTGGATCTGATATGAGATCATAATTTGGAGTTGGTCCTGGACAGAGAGAGCAGGAACTGGCCACACTTTGAGAAGGTTCCAGAGTGACCACCTTTTGTGAAGGTTTTAAGAGGTACATGGCAGATGGTTTTTCTAACGGTAAAGGCTTACCTCTGTGAGCTCCTCTAAAAATTCAAAGACACCAGAGTATCTCTGAGCATTTAGTTCCATCTGAATCTGTGATATTAATCTTTTAGACAATGAAACGGAAACACCTGGTTTTAGACCACAATAATTCATTAGTATGGTGTAGGGCCTCGTTTTGCGGCCAATACAGCATCAATTCATCTTGGGAATGACAGATACAAGTCCTGCACGGTGGCCAGACGGATTTTGTGCCATTCTTTTTGCAAAATAGTGGCCAGGTCACTACGTGATGCTGGTTGAGGAAAACGTTTCCTGACTTGCTCTTCCAAAACACCCCAAAGTGCCTCAATAATATTTAGATCTGGTGACTGTGCAGGCCATGGGAGATGTTCAACTTCACTTTCATATTCATCAAACCACTCTGTCATGGACCTTGCTTTGTGCACTGGTGTGCATTATGTTGAAACAGGAAACTGTTCCCACAAAGTTGGGAGCATGAAATTGTCCAAAATGTCTTGGTATGCTGAAGCATTAAGAGTTCCTTTCACTGGAAGTAAGGAACGCAACTCCTGAAAAATAACCCCACACCATTTCCAACATGACTGCACACCAGTGCACAAAGCAAGGTCCATAAAGACAGGGATGAACGAGTTCGGTGTGGAAGAACTTGATTGATCCTCGCCTCATTCCGGATGTTACTCAAGTACATATGCATGTGAAGGCAGATGAGCAACTTTTGGCAATATAGTGTAGCTTACATTTGGCTTGGGTTAAGAATGTGTTTCATTTCTTGCCAAAATATTTCTGCAAGTCATGTTAAAGTACCTCAGATGAAGCTTGTTAGATATGTACATGTGATAAGTGAAAAACCTAGTGTGGCTGTTTATAATTTCTTATAAAAATAATGATGAAACAAGTTGTTCACATTTGGTCATGGTTCTGTTGTGATTTTTCTTTTCCGAAATGATGTTTACACGCAATGTCCTACAGTCCACTAGTATTTTCTTGTCTTTCCCCATTTCATAGGCAGTGGATCTTAGTAAGCCTATAGATAAGCGCATATATAAAGGGACGCAGCCCACGTGTCATGACTTTAATCAGTACTCAGCGACTGCGGACAGCGTGGCTCTCATCGTTGGCTTCTCGGCAGGCCAGGTGCAGTACCTGGACCCCATCAAAAAAGAGACCAGCAAGCTCTTCAATGAAGAGGTGTGTGGGTGAGGTTATTTACTAGAGGTCTTAAGTTCCTGAATAATTTAGATGTGTAAATTGTAAAATGACTCGATTATTAAAATATGTGAAAATATTAACACATTACCCAGAGGTGACAAAGTTAAATATTAATTTATAAAGTTATATATTCATATAACTAACATTCATCTTTTATCTCTTCATCTCTTTATCATTTTCCAGAGATTAATAGACAAAACAAAAGTCACCTGTCTGAAATGGCTCCCAAAATCCGAGAACTTATTCCTGGCCTCTCATGCTAGCGGTCATCTCTACCTCTATAATGTGGAGCACCCATGTGGCACAACAGCGCCGCAGTATTCCCTGCTTCGGCAGGGTGAGGGATTTGCTGTTTATGCTTGCAAAACCAAAACTCCTCGTAATCCACTTCTGAGATGGGCGGTGGGGGAAGGCGGGCTGAACGAGTTTGCGTTCTCACCTGACGGTGTGCACATAGCTTGCGTCGGCCAAGATGGCTGCTTGCGTGTCTTTCATTTCGATTCAATGGAGCTGCACGGTGTCATGAAGAGCTACTTTGGTGGCTTGCTCTGTGTTTCTTGGAGTCCGGATGGAAAATATTTGGCTACTGGTGGAGAAGACGACTTGGTCACTGTATGGTCATTTGCGGAGAGTCGAGTAGTGGCGCGAGGTCATGGCCACAAGTCTTGGGTCAACGTGGTGGCATTTGACCCCTTTACCACTAGCTTAGAAGAAGAAGAACCGATGGAGCTTAGCGGTAGTGAGGAAGACCTCCAACAGGGCCAGGGGCCACTAAATTTTGGTCGTGTCCGAACAAGCAGCACTTTGTCCCGTCTCTCTCGACATAGCTCTAAAGGTGGCGGGCCATCTGTCTCATACCGCTTTGGATCGGTGGGACAAGATACCCAGTTTTGCCTCTGGGATCTCACAGATGATGTCCTATATCCTAGACTTCCCCTTTCACGTGCCCTCACCAACACATTTGGCTCCAACGCACCACCTTCCATTAGTGCTGGGTTGAACAGCACAAGTGGAAGTGGAGGAGTTGAAGGTCACCATCACCCTACCAATGCCCACCAGACTGCATCATTACCCCTTCCTCTACCTCGCTCACTCTCGAGGTCCAATTCCCTTCCACATCCTGCTGTTGCAAATGCTTCAAAAAGCCAAGCAGGGACAGAAGGTGGTGGGACAGGAGGAAGTGGAGGAGGAAGCAGTGCTCCATTTAGCATTGGACGTTTTGCAACATTGTCGCTCCAAGAGCGCAAATCAGACAAGTCCACTTCTGGAGGGGAAAAGGAACACAAGCGCTACCACAGTCTTGGGAACATCAGCAAGAGCAACGACAAGATCAATGTAGCACCACGTAGCAACCGATTGGATGCCTCGAAGGTCCTGGGAACGACGTTGTGTCCAAGGATGAATGAAGTCCCATTGCTAGAACCTTTAGTTTGTAAGAAGATCGCCCATGAAAGGCTGACGGTTCTCGTCTTCATGGACGATTGCATTATCACTGCATGCCAAGAGGGACTCATCTGCACCTGGGCACGCCCGGGCAAAATGGTGAGACAAACAATGGTAATGGCTGTAAGACACATTTTTTTTCTCTTTTAATCAAAGGTGAAGAATGTATTTGTTTAATTGAATTGGTATTTACTTCGTAAGGGAATCAGGTTTTTGATTAGATTTTTTTCCACTCCTTAAATTTTTCTTGTCCTTTTCTTGTTGCAGCATTCTACTCAGCCATTGTCGACGCAAAATGGAAACTCGCCAAGTGGAACGGTAGTATAGCCAGCAGCAAAGCTTTTTCACAGTCACCCGCACTGACGCTTCCTGTTTTCAGAAGCTCCACTTCCTGTTCTTGAGGCCTGGAGTTGGTCTGGCTCAGTGTTACCACATTTGTTAACCTTTCTCACCTTCATAACCGCACAAACACCAAACACACACATGCAGCTTACCCGAGGACAAATGTACATAGACGGTGGCACGACCCACACTAACATAATTCCGTATCTTCCATATCGACTTCCCACTATGTTCTGTTCACTTTTTCTTTTGGTGGAAAGGAGTCTAAGACATTTCCTTCCATCACACCCCGCCATCACCCACCCCCTTGTCAAGAAGGGCGGGGGAAAAAACACTGCAGATGCCACGGCCATTGTATCTTATTTATTTATTTTATCATTGAAACTGTAGTAATTTATATTGTATATATTCAGAATACTCTATAAAGGCAGAGGACTAAATGTACTGAATTAACAAACTCGAATAATTAATATATGAAAATCCTATATTGTACATAGTTGAGTTCGAATGTTATGTTTGTGATACGTAGGGGATTTAAAGATTTAGTGTTTCTGTATGCTAGTGCTCCCAATGCTGTTATGATTTGATCACGTAGCTGCATTCCCTTCAGCCTGAACTGAGATTTCGCCTTTTTTCTCAGACAGTCAGAGGTTCCTGACTCCTAACAAACACGTTCCTAAAGAGTTCCATGTTCAGCATGGTCAACGTACCAAGCTAAAATGCTACTGGCTTAAGTTAAACTAGGCTTTGCAAACCCTTACCTTGTTGAACACAAGGGAATTCGCTAGTTAATTAAGCTAGCTAACCTAAGAAAGACCCTTGTCATTGTAGTTCAGTGACACGTTTAACTATTGTAGCATTTAATAGGCAGCATTTTTTTGTTTTACCTGCTATGACTCTTGCAAGATTTTGCACAATTTAACAATTTGCGTGAAACATGGTTTTCCAGAAAGTTGAATTTTTCCTCTAATGAGCTGGAAAAGCATAGGAAATTCACACATTTATTTATTTGACAAATGTGAAGTTTGACACTAGTTAGTTACTGTCTAGCTGATTTTGGATAAGCAAAGCTCTGACTGTGGTGGTTTCCCTGTCCTTATTCTGATTAAATTACCTTTTCTTCAGTTCCTTCAAGCTCAAGTGTCGAAAACTAGCTGTCTTGCTTCTATAATGGTACGGTTTAGGTATTAATGTTTAAGGTAGCAAATATGCTGCGTTCATTTTATTTGAAAGCATGGCATAGACAAGCTAGCCAGCATTTTGATTTTAATTCATCGACATTCAGAACCGTTGCTTAGCACGGAGGACCACCTCAGTCACCAAAACAGCTGTTGATCTAAGTCCTGTGATTATATAAGAATCTAAGAACAATAAACAATTAGCTTGGCTAGCAGGTTCCCCTGCTTTCGAATGTTGATTAACAAACCTTCATCAACTTCCCCTTTACACCTCGTCACCTAATGCTCCTTTAACAACTTATTCTTTACACTAGAGGTGTTGGATTCAGTCAGTTTTGCAGTGTAATCAATCCTTTGTTGATTGATGCCTCGGTTTTCAATTCTGGATCAATTCACACTTTTGCAATTATTTAGTTGTAATAATAATCAACTAAAACTGACATTCCTTGAAACTATATCACAACTTTTGCAAATGTGCTTCCAAGTTCCACAAATACTCAAATTTTGCGAGTGTTTCATTTCTTCTTCTTTTGAATTTTTGAGCGGTCTGTGCAATACCACCACCTACTGGACTGGAGTGCGGCACAGATGTTCAGCGGAGAAAGAACATATCATGATCACTTCACAATCAATCAATTAACACAAGTTATACAGCTTTTAATTCTTCAAAACCTGTAATTTAGGTGCTTGAGACAAATCTGATAAACGTTGCTGTTGAATTAAAGTGAATCGAAAAATCACAATCTAATCAAATTGACAATCTGCGATTCATAATTCCAGGGTTTAGCATAGCACCTCTGCATGTTAACACCAGGTTACGCTGTTATGAGTTATGGCTCAAAAAATATATATCAAGTTATATTTTACCTTCCAAGAAATAAACACAAGATTAATTATCCACAATAAACCTATAGTTAATTATCGGAATATAAAATGATTGAGTTGCATGGGTGTCTTAAAAATTCCCATTTTAACTGAAACACCTGGAAGCCCCATCCCTTACCCCTGTCCAGGCAGTTTCTTATTTGTTCAAATTCCCTGTTTAAAAGAAATGGCACCCTTGCTCATTTCCTTGATCTAGCCACGTACCTGAAGTGATTGGTGAACACAGAAACTATCCTAGCTAAAAGTGGTATCACATGGACTCAATCTCTCATCTAAAAAGAAAACTTCGCTCATGCTAACAGTGAATAGAGAAATGTAAAGAGGGATGTGGACAGGCGTGTTTAAAAGTAATAAATGAATGCTGAATAAGAGGAATAGATTAACTGTGAATGCTTTTTTTTTATGTTGCCCAAGCTACATTAAGCTACTGAAACGAATAATGTGCTGTTTCTTAAAGTTATCATCATTCCTACCTGCTAAAAAGATAAATTATATGATTTTTCAACGTGGCCAGTGTTTTAATCCTTAAGTAATGTGATTCTTTTTTTTTTATTTTTATACTTTGCAGACTTATATTTAAAATTCAAATATGGCTGCCACACTACATAATAAGTGTCTTTCTTATTAATGATCTGTTACATATCTTATGATATTGCTTTTTGTTTTAAGTATAATTTCCTCATCTAGTTGCAAAGTTTGTCATGTAACATCAACACTACTATTTCTTTTGAATCGCTTCTGTTCGACTTACTGCTTGGCATAAATTCTGGTTTAACATACTCAATATAATGGTTTAATTACACTGATTAACTTAACTAGCAATTGTCTAAAAATTGAAGTGCTTGAATGCAGCTAGCCAGCCTAGGACAGCCACTTCATTGTGTATTTAAACGACGTCGTCATAATTTTAAAAATCGACTTTAGGGTGAGTGTGGCAATACATGAATTTCCACATACAAAAATTGTGATACATACAAGCAATTTTTTCCCCCTCTCCGTCTCTGGTGGTCAAATTTCTAAGCTAGCTTCTGGTCAGTGGAATAGCTGTTGTTTTGTGTACTGTAAACCAGTATCTTATGTTAAGCAGTCAGTAAAGTTAACATGAAGTTTAAAGAAACTAAAATGTACATCCTGATTTGCTGACAGGGAAAAGGCAGAGGACCAAATCATTTAGTATATGTCGTAGCCTTGTTGAGTGTTTTAGCACAAGACAAAAATGCTATTGCCTGAGCAAAAAAACTTTATTACTTGAGTATGCTAGATAAAAAAAAAAAAAAAGAAAAGAAATGAAAAGGTCTATCGTTGGTCTGTTGTTTGTGTGTGCGCGTGTCCTAACAGTCACAGGTAAGAACGTACAGTATATACCACTATTTCAACAATGCATAAATCTGTACACTGAAATACTCTCTTGCAGGAGATGGCTTATTCTTTAAAGTCACTTATCTTTCAAACGTGACTTCCATAAGCATGTAAATTGATTTCCGAGTATGTGTGCATTTAACACGGTTACACAGTAATGCCTGAGACCAACGAAGTGGCATCACAATATCAAGTTTGTATATGGAGATCTGTTATTAAAACTCTTAAATCCTGTGTCTCCTGTTTTAATCTTTTTGTTCTAATTTTGAGTGACGGACCAAAAAAAAAAATGGTTCAGAGAGGCCATGTGAGGTGGTTTTTAACTAGCTAAAAATTTAAGCTTTTAGTTATAGAAGTATGCTAGAACTACATTTAAAATGTATTTATGGTCAGTTAATGGTAATTGTAAATCAAATTACATCCAAACTATAATGTATATATTTTTAAAAAGATACAAATCTGCATTCATTTGAGAAGTTAGCCATTTTTTGCTAGCAGAGATATGAGGTATTCTTGGAATATTTTTTATTTAATAGCCTTTAAATATTTTATCTGTTTGCTGACTTAGATTTAACTAGGACTAAACTGGTTGGTAAATCCAAGATGTTTTTTTTTTTTTTCTTTTCTTATTCTGCTTTATTCCAATTCTTACAGTAGTTTTTACAGAAAACATTTAACAGTGTTCATACTCTTGGAAGAG
>JAQMYL010000003.1:26390097-26400809 GCA_030014365.1 Clarias pachynema | reverse complement strand
AGCTGAATCCAGCTGGAGCTGGTCCTTCTCTGGATGCCTCAGGAACCTCGCAGGGTTGGCCTATGTATACTGAAGATGGCACAATCTCCCGATGCCTCGGGATGGATAGAAAAGATACAGAAACAGATGGGGAGAATTAGCGTAGTTGCCATTCGGTATAGGTGTACTGGAGTATGAGATTATGGAGTGAGTTACGTAAGTCCAACTCATCTAATGTCTGAATAATAATTTATGTCTATAATTACAAGCCAAATATTTATATTTGATATTTTAAACACAGCTACTGTTATACTGAATATTGTCTTTGTACAATATTAAAATGTGTTTCATGTTTCAATTAAGTGTGACAAATATGCAAAAATCAAACAAATACTTTCTCACAGCACTGTACTGTGGGAGCAGATAGTTAAGGGTGGTGCTGTCATACGAGGACATGAACCTCTGATCTCTGGCTCAGTAAAATGCTGGATGCACTTCCTGATGCAACCCTTCCCATTTAACCAGGCTTGGCACAAGCACTGAGAATCCATTGGACTGTGCACTCCCCTAGAGGCTGCGGTTGGGTCACCTGAGCAATAATCGAACCTGGTCCATGGAGCCTGGAGCCTTCCCACTTCAATACCTGGTAGCTGTTGGTACTATAGCTGTATGATAGAGGTGAGAAAAAAAAAGAAAAAGACAGGAAAAAAAAGGTTTAAATAAAATACAAAAATGTAGTAAAATTTGAATAACTGAATTTAGGTAGATATCAACTTTATGTACACAGAATCATGGGGGGCCTGGAGCCTATCCCAGACGTCTTAGAGCAAAAGGCAGGGTACACCCTGGACAGGGTGCCAAGCCATTGCAGGGTACATACACACACACACACACACACAAACACTACGGGCAGTTGGAGAACGCCACTTAACCTAATCTGCATGTCTTTGGACTGTGGGAAGAGACAGAAGTGCCTGGAAAAAACCCCACCAAGCACAGTGAGAGCATGCAAACTCCATGCACACACACCCCAAGATGGGAATCAAACCCAGAACCTGGAGGTGCAAGGCAACAGTGCTAACCACTACGCCACCTGGCTGCCACATTAACTTTAAGATGTGATAAAATTTTAGATATAGATATTTAGAATTTCATCATAGATATAACACATAATAAATAGACAGCAGGGTGGCATACTGAATAGCACTTGCACCTCCAGGGTTCGGGTTCGATTCCCACTTCGGGTCTGTGTCCATGGAGTTTGTATGTTTTCCGCATGGTTGGAGGGTTTCCTTATGTTCTCCAAAGACATGTAGATTAGGCTAATTGGCGTTCCCAAATTGCCTGTAGTATGTGAATGAGTCTGTGAGTGGGTGTATGTTTGTGCGCCCTGCAATGGATTGACACCCTGTCCAGGGTGTACCCCGCCTTGTGCCCAGGGATAGGCTCCAGGCCCCCACATGACGCTGTATACAGGATAAAGCGGTCACAACCTTGACACAAAAACCCTTCCATTTTATTCAGGCTTGGGACCGGTGCTGCATCCAGTTCCTGGGGTTTGGACATTGGGTGGGAATCGAACCCGGGTGCACCGCATGGCAGATGAGAGACCTACCACTGAGCCAATGCCCAAACAATATTATATTGTATGTCTCACAATCTTGATGGTGCACATGTTATTTAGTTATTTAGTCTTTTTTTTGCTATGTGTCTCTCTGGTCCTATCAGGTATGAGTGGGCGGAGTCTCGAGGCGGGGGGGCGGGGCGGGGTGGGGGTGGGCCCGGGTGAGAGTGTGTGGGTCAGTCAGGCACGGCGGAGCGCTCGGTCTGCGTCTGTGTCCGCGTCTGGTGGCACGCGGTCGGAGTCAGACAGCGGCACTATGAGGCACGCGCTCCGGGAGAGAAACGCGCCTGTCTGGAGGTCCGTCCCGCCGTGGAGCGCGTGAGTCACTCAGTCGGCTTTATTCGTGCTTTAGTTTTTATTTCCGACTTTATTTCTGAGCCGCTGGCTGGGGATCAGATCCGCTCATCACCAGCTGCGCGGTTTAATAAGAAGGCTTTGGAAAAGGTTCTGAGTTTTTAACCCCGACTTTCCATGTAAACAAAATGTGTTATTTAAGCTTGTTTTTTTATTTAATTGTCAGCTGAACCTCATTAACCTCAAGCAGGGCTTCTGAAAGTTTGTGCAAACACTTTCAAAGTAAAAAAAAAAAATGCATAAAAAAAGGAGAACTTTTAACTTATTAAATCCATTGTAGCTTTTTATTCTTTAACCTGTAGTAATAATAATATTAATAATAATAATAATAATCCCATCACTTCTTGTTTTTAGTAAACCTATACTTAAACATACATTTTTGTTTGTTTTTGCTTTAGCTTTAGATTAGATTTAAATGCTAACCATAATACTCTTGATACTATATTTGATCCTTATGTATTAAAAGCTAACAAACAAACAAACAAAGCGATGCATTCAGGGACCCCCTGTACACAGCCTACAGAACCACATGAACATGAACCACATGAGAACCCCCTGAGACTTTTATTTGGCTTAAATTATGCTAATTGTCCATATAAATTCTAGCATTACCTTGTTAAATAAAGTAAGTGTTCAATCTGCACAATACAGTATATTGCCAACATTACTATGTGTTTATACATTTTTACTTTTATTATTAATATTATTATTATTTCATTCTATTTTCTTTATTATTATTTTTTATTACTTAAAACATGACATGACATTGACATTTCTATCAGGTGACCTCAACTCTACCATGCGCCATGCCTTGTGAGAACATGATAACAACCCAGATTAATTT
The DNA here is from genome assembly GCA_030014365.1 of Clarias pachynema. Classification (NCBI taxonomy): domain Eukaryota; kingdom Metazoa; phylum Chordata; class Actinopteri; order Siluriformes; family Clariidae; genus Clarias; species Clarias pachynema. The sequence continues at coordinate 26,398,008 of JAQMYL010000003.1, read as the reverse complement.
TATAAATATAATCCAAAGGTTCACATACAGAGCCTGGAGGTGACATCATAAAATTTGTTTATCATACATGTTAGATTAGATAGAGACCGAAACTGAGATAACTTACAGTCATTTATGTTTGTTTGTGTTTTGATGAGTGTCTTTTTTTTTTTTTTTTTCAGTCAAGGATATCAGATAGAAATCTTCACTGTCATAATATTGAAATAACTAAATAAATAAATAAATAAATACATTTTAGGTTGAAATTAACTTATTAGAAAAACTGAAAACATGGAACACTTAAAAAAAGGAATTTACCACTTATTTTTATATAAGTGAATTATATAAAATAAAACATTACTTTTTAAAATGAAGTTATTGATGCTTATTATTTGGAATATTATTATTAAGAACTGTTACATGTTTTTAATACATTTTCATAATAAATGCCATGTGCAGAAACAGGGCTCTGATGAGGATCTAATTTCGGTAGAAGTAGAAGTTTGTACAGAAAGCCATACATTATATTGAAAGAAAATAAAAAGAGGATTGGAACATCTTTTGTTGACACGTATAGTCATTTACAACATATAACATCTACTTAAATCCTTAAATCCATCCTGTCACACATAATAAAGTATAGCTTATGGCTCACACTGAGACTCCTATGGACCAATGCAGGTCGTGCATGTACAGTAAGATTAACTACGCTATAGTTGAACTTGCATGCAGCGGTGTTTGGAAGATTGTTAGCAAAAATCTAAGAAGCGTGTTACTCTGAGTAATCACCGCAGACGCGCCTCTCGCTGTTTCATGTGGTTTTGTATCTATTAATTTTAAAGGCACTGAATGCCAAAATCTTCCTGAGTCATTTGTTAGTTTCCTTTGGTAAACCTTCAAAACGCCTCCGAGGTGTTAGCGATGATGGTGCTAATGGCAGCTGGAAGAGCTTTGCATCTTACAAGCTTTTCCATTACACCTTGCCATTTTATCATCTATATCGATACAATAGAGATCATTTTAGAGGTATATAATTACTCCAGCGCTTATTATTTTGAATATTATATCTTTTTTTTTAAAGAACTGTTACATGTTTTAATACATTTTCATAATAAATGGTTATAATTTATTCCTGAATAGAGAACAAGTGATGTGCAGAAATAGAGCTCTGATGAGGATCTAATTTCATTTCATTAAGACAATGTTTTCATGGAGGCTCAGCGGTTAGCACCTCCAGGGTTGGGGGTTCAAATCTCGCCTCAGGTCTGTGTAGGTTCTGCCTGTGCATAGTGGTTTTCCTCTGGATACTCTGGTTTCCTTCTACAGTCCAAAGGCTTCAATTCAAATTCAAAATTGCCTGCTGTGTGTGTGAGTGTGTGTGTGTGAGTGTGTGTGTGCCTGTGCCCTGAGAATGGGTTGGCACGCCATTCAGGTTGTTCCCTATCTCAAAGTTTGCTTAAAGTTCCTTTGAATAGGAGAATGGCTGGATGGATAGATGTTTATATGCTGTCCATCTGACCAATCAATCAATTTCTCTTTGCTATCAAACTCATTTTTTTTGTAATTATAATGACAGTGTCTTTTGTCTTTCTTATTTCTTATATTATCTGTTATGTAATATCACCTGTGCAGATCAGTTCAGGTAACATGTGGCTGAATTTCTGCACATGAGCGTGAGGTTTGACACCGGTAGATTAATACGAAAAAAAAAAAAAAAAGAACAGCCCAGCTCCAAGCAGTCACATGGAATCAGAGCTAAAAACAGCCCAACTGCAGCGAATTGTATTATATTTAACGTGATTGTGGAGATACAGGCTGGCTGGGGCGGAGCTGTGGGCCCGTGGTCTGGCAGCCAGCTCGGGTTCATGGCAGTCAGTTCTCTCTGTGGTTTGTGGGCCAGATGAAAGCATGCACTCGTTTGCTCTCTGAGAGAATACTTTCACTGTGCTGAGGTTTTCTTAGACTTTAAATCTAGAAAAATAACTCGTTTGCTTTCTCATATTTTCTGTCCTGATAGCAGAGTCCCAGCTTTGTGAGATGGAACGATGTAATCTTGGTCATTGTCATGGTTGTTAACTAGAATCGCTATAACTATTCATTTTCTAGAACGCTTACTGTGATAGTGTTTTGTTTTTTGTCTCTTATGTTTTGGTTCTATTTTAAAAATGTAACTGTTACAATGTTAGACTGTTACATTGTTTCATCATTAAAGTGTTATTTAAAAAATAACAAAAATAAAAAACACTGTAATTACAAAAATGATTCTATAGTCTTTTCTATACTTTTGCAGTATGGAATTACAATGTACAATGTATTGGCACCCCTCAACCTTAGCCGAATGCACTATTGAGCACTACAGAGCGGATAAAATAAGTGTCGTAGCGACAGTAATTTGTTATTTAATGATTTACGGCACACTCTTACTCGAAACTATTTTCTGTGTGTGTAATGTTGCCATGGAATGCTGAAAATGAATTTAAAAGAGAAAAAGCATTAAAAATGATTATCATCTTTTATATATTTAAAAAATTTGTCTTGTACAAATCCTGCCTAGTAGAACAATTAAATTGAATTCAGTTAAAGTTTTATACCAATTTCTTCTTTTGTTTTTGGCTGAACTTTGTTTCTATGCTGAAGGATTCCATAGGTTATGGCTCACACTGAGACTCCTATGGACCAATGCAGGTCGTGCATGTACAGTAAGATTAGCCACGCTATAGTTGAACTTGCATGCAGCGGTGTTTGGAAGATTGTTAGCAAAAATCTAAGAAGCGTGTTACTCTGAGTAATCACCGCAGACGCGCCTCTCGCTGTTTCATGTGGTTTTGTATCTATTAATTTTAAAGGCACTGAATGCCAAAATCTTCCTGAGTCATTTGTTAGTTTCCTTTGGTAAACCTTCAAAACGCCTCCGAGGTGTTAGCGATGATGGTGCTAATGGCAGCTGGAAGAGCTTTGCATCTTAAAAGCTTTCCATTACACCTTGCCATTTATCGGTACAATAGAGATCATTTTGCAGGTATAGAATTACTCCAGCGCTGTACAAAGTATTGGCACCCTCATGCATTAGTGGAAAGGGAGCACCACAGAACGGATGTCATGAAGGAACACAAAAGGACAACATTTAAGACAGCAATTTTGTTTTTAAAAATGAGTTTTTGACTGTAACCTGTAATATAGTAATTATTATACATTTAATGTAAAAAAAAAAGGTGCATTAATATCAATTAGTTTCTTTCTTATGAATATATTAATATGAAATGCTCCTTTTTACGGACATCCTGACCACTTTGGAGCTGCCCAAAACCAGCTTTGACCGGATCTTATTTGCATTTATTTGCACTTATTTGTTTTCTATCTTGTATATACACTGCTTGGCCAAAAAATGCTTGCGCTCCCAGAACCACACCTGGAATATGGAATATTTTCTGTGCCATCATGGAAGAAAAACCCCATAGATGTGATAACCTGGTGATTCAGTACATTCAGGTCGTCAGCTGACTTCATTTTATTGCCCCATAACGTTGCTGAGTCTAGACCTGAGCAACTGAAGCAACCACAGATCATAACACTGTCTCCAGAGGGCTTGTACAGTGGACACTATACATGATGGGAGCATCGCTTCATGCGCTTCCCTTTTTACCCCGACACGCCCATCACTCTGGAATAGGGTCAAACTGGACTTATCAGACCTTTTGTCATGAGCTGTTTAGTCCCAATCCTGTGAATTTTCGTCACATTGTGTGTGTATGGGAATCCTCTTACTGTCACTATTAAAAATGGTTCTTGACAGTTCCAGTCATTTCAAATCTCCTTAGTTGTTTTCTTTGCTTGATGCAGCCCAATAATTTGACCTTTCTGTCAAAATGGTGACTTTTTTTTTTGCCAGGCACATGAAACATTTCATAAAAAAGAAAAAAAAAAGTAAATTGTAAAGTTTTTTTTAGGTATAAAATGATAACATTTTAGGACAAAAGAGTGCTGTTATTAACCTCGCAGCGGTTGCTGTTCTAGAATGTGACTTGGAACAGAGAACACGTGAGTAGTACTGTAGGTGTCTGTGCTGTTATATTTCATCTGGCTCTCGTTTTCCCAGCAGTCTGAAATTCCGCACCTGGAAGTGAGACGAGTTATTTTGGACCGAGGCATTAGCTAAGTCATGGGTAGTTCACTTCGCGGTGTTGTATGAACACAGCCGGATATTGAATGTTGAATGAGTTTTCCATAGAAGTCATGCAGCGAGAGAGAGAGAAAGAGAGAGAGAGAGAGAGAGACTGTTCTTACACTGTTGCTCAGACTACTTCATACAGTACCATCAGCCTATGTTTGGATGTAGACTGGGCCACCATGATGCCCATGTGTGTGTGTCTTGGGGGTTGGACAAAACACTCCTCTCTCCAGATGTTTCTCTGGCCATTGGGTACCTTCATTGAGTTTTTTTTGTGTGTTTTTTTTTTTTTTTTAATTCCTCCCTGATGTTTGCATGCCTTTGTGAGTGTGTTTATCCATCTCCACGACAGTGATATTTATAGATGAGTGTGTTTCATCCAGCACAAGATTCCTTCTGTCAGACATCTCGTTCCACTCGCTGCAGGATTCTTACACCAAACTTCAGAATCCAGCCATTTCACAAGAAGAAAAACAGTCTCTGCTTTTTTGTTCTGACACTCTGCCCACAAGCAAGTCAGTATTAATGTGCACGTCATTGTGGCCATAAAGAAAATAAAAGAAAGGAAGCAAGCAGAGCTAGAAACTGACTCCAGTGTCCGTCTATATTTAACTCTTCTGACTGAGCTTGAAAGCCACAGGGAAGCTGAATCTGTGAATCTTTTAATGAGGTTAGCGCTGGTCTCGTGCCGCACGATGTCTGAATAAACGCAGTAAAATAAATAACTTTATAAAATTCAGTGAGCAAAGAAATTAAAATACAAATCAAACTATTTTTTTTTTTTAAAAAGGGAAAAAAACAAGCACAGTGGTAATAAATAAATAAACAAACAAAAAATATTTTTAAAATAATCCCCCCCCCCCCCCATATGATAATGAGGGGGTGTGGTTTTCTCACCAAGTTGAGAACAAGTCAGGGGCAGAACCAGAGATTAGTCCTGTAGCAAATGTGTGCTGCTGGTTTCTCTAAATGCTTCCTGTGCCCTTAGGACGACACATGGAAGTGGTTTGTGTGATGGCTGGATCAGGAGAACGGCGCAGATTACTCACAGCACTGAGTTTTTTTATTTTATTATTATTTTTTTTATTTTTTTTTTTAATAAATAAACAACAGTTAACAAGCTCAACATTCCATTAAATTTCATGTGCTGGAAAGCAAAAAGTTCATGCCTGCTTATCATTACAGTAAATACATTAAATACACTCAGAGTCATGTTTTATTTATATCCAGAATGTGTCAGAACAGTCATGTGGTTCAAATGACTCACTTCAAACAAGAAAAATTCCTTTATGTAGTACAGTATTCTGCGTTGTATTATTTGCTAAGTTTATTTAGAATTGTAGCAAAATCTGGGGGGAAAAATTTAATATTTATAAAATTCTTATATTTATAGAATCACAATACAAATTGAATCAGGATCTAGCGATTGTGATATCGTTTCGGACAGTCCTTGGTGATTCTCATCCCTTGTCATTCATAGGGACTTGATTGATGGACAGTACACAGAGGTTATTATATTAAGTCAAGTAAATTACGTAAGGCTTTTTGCAGAATCTTAGTAACGCAACGATCAAAATTTTTTTGTTTGTCAAATTTACTCTGAAAAAACATGTTTATAGCTGCTGTAACGCATGTAACCTCCGAAACAAATGAAGATTAAATTCTGAAGAACACCATCTGGCCCTCTGGATTAGCCTCTTAAGGGAACCTGAGAAACTGTTTGGCTGTCCTTTGCATCCAGACGCCTGTTAGAAAGGATTCCCCTTTCAGCTTCTGCAGCATACTTAAAGTGTTCTGCTGTAGCCTTAACAAACCAGCTTTTCCATTACATGCTGGGTCATGACACTCTGAGTTTCCACCTCACCATCATATGTATAACTTCGCTGCCCTGCACAATGTTTTCTACACTTCTCCATAATACCTGTGTCCATTAACGGATAAGGAAAATCACTTCAGGGATATTACAGCTGTGAATGGTACAGTGGGTAGGATGTCGATTTGATTCAATTAGATTTTTGTGCATTGCAATTTTATATCCAATTTGATTCCACAGCACTAATGTTTCTTGTCTAATTCGTCTCAGGCAGCTATATTACTTACAGGTTTTGAAGTAAAAACTAAAAACTATGGAAAGGATCTTATAGGGCTGTAAAAAAAAAAGTATCACAAAAGTGGGCAAAACTTTTTTTTTTTTTTTTTTTTAATTAACTGCCATAGGTCAGTCAAATTACACCTCTTGGTAGAGTAATTCCTCCTCAATGCAAAGGTACTCTTCCACACAGTCTCCATCACGAGCCATGCAGTGCGGTTTGTCTTCAGTGCAGGTTTCCTCTTCTTTAAAAAACTTCCATCTGTGCACATTGCTCTTGTCGATGGTGTCATCCCTAAAACATCGCGGAGCACTGTGGGAGACCATCAATTGTGTCGAAGTAGATTTTTAAAGAAGATTTCAATGATGGTGCAAATGCATTGCTTGTGTACGAAACTATGTTGGTATAGAGAAAGATTTATGAGAAAGAACCATGTCCAATTTAAACAATGTCAGTTTATAAAAAAAATATGCTATTACGTTTGTTACAGCCCTTCTACTATGATTTTCTATCTTTTTTGTTTGTTTGTTTGTTTACATCTCATACAAAGCAAAATCAGTTTTTCTTGCCAATAATCTTCGCCACACTCCAGTCCAGTAGATGGCGGTATTGAACCAACCACCCATAAACTTAGTAGGGTTCCAGATTTTCTCCCTAATTTAGTCGTAGCCAATTCCCCTCTTGTCATCAGGGCACTCCCACATCAAGGCTACAACTAGGGAGAGTGAAGGCTATCATGTAACACATTTGTAGGACATCGCTGTCTGCTCCGTAATTGGCTGTTGAGCCGTGATTGATGTGGAAGCACATCCATCCCCTCTCGGCCAATCAGCTCTCTCCAGGCTCAAGAAGGGGCTCGCAGAGGCAGCTAGCGGCTACAGCATTACCCGGGATTCGAACTCACAATCTCTGGGGCTGTTACATAATATTTGATTGACAGGCGTTATAAAAACTATGTTTATCTAATACTTAGTTCCACTCCACTAATCTCATTGAGCATTGCTGTTCCAATGGTGCTTTTATTTTTACGACCTCGTGTTCACTGTGAATCACAGCCATGACAACATTCAGTGTAATTCAGTCTCGCTCACTGCTGTAATTTCTAAAATGTAACTTTTAGAAATGTGATTAAAAAAACAATTCTGGGCAAAAATACCAGCAAGCATTCTTGTTTAAACCATTTTTAAAAAATTATTCTAAGGTAAAATACTATCTAAATTGCAAAACTAGCTAAAATTTGAGTAGACAGTTATACTAGCCTATGCAGGTTTTATCAAAGGAAAACCATGGTAGCTTATTTAAACAAAGCTTTATTTTATTTATTTTATTCATCCTTTATTTTCCCAGGAATGTCCCATTGAGATACATTATCTCTTCTTCCAGAGAGTCCTGGCCAAGGTGGCAGCAACAAAGTTTAAAGGTTTCAACAGATATACACATAGAACATACAATGTTAACACATATAAACATACAGACATTCCAAAAATGCAATTACATAAACACAGACTAAAAAGACAAGCAGATGGGAATTCCAAATGTCAAAAAGAGACAGAGAGAGTTATGGAGAATAAAAAAAAAGAGGAGAAAATAAAGAATTAAAAATATACTCAGCAAAAAAAGAAACGTCCTCTGACTTTCAACTGTTTTTACTTTCAGTAAACTTAATGTGTAAAT
>JAQMYL010000003.1:26280158-26295835 GCA_030014365.1 Clarias pachynema | reverse complement strand
ATCTATCTATCTATCTATCTATCTATCTATCTATCTATCTATCTATCTATCTATCTATCTATCTATCTATCTATCCCCTATTCTCTTTCTTTCTTGTCACCTCTAATCATTTTCAACTGTGATCAAGTCCTCTCATTATTTTTTTCTTATTCTTTCAGTTCTCCATCTCGTTCTCTCCATCACATTTTTTGCTCTTTTATCTCTTTATTCCCTTTTTTCTCCATCCATCTCACTCTTATCCTCACCCGTCTTCTGTTCATAGCATACACTCTTTTTTTATTCTTCTGTTCATTCTCTGTTTTTCATCCCATCACTTATTTCTTTACCTTGATATATTTCTTCTCTCATTAATTTTTGTTCCTAGCAGCTATACCTCTTTTCTGTTTTTTCCTTCTTTTTATCACTCTCTCCATCCGTGCTGCTCTCTTTCTCTCTGTGTCTCTCTCTCTCTCTCTCTCTTTCTATCTCTTGTTCTCTGTGAAACACTCAGCATGGCAGAAGGTGATGATATGTGAGTGGTGTGTGATGGATGGAACAGAATAGCTTCTCTGTGGTCTGCTCCCATTTCCTTTTGCTAATGCTATGTGTGTGTGTTTGTGTGTGTTTGAGTGTATGTGTGTGCACGTTTGCACTCATTGTCATCGCTTGCTCCTACTCTGGTTAAATACATAATCATGTGTAACTTACACTAAACAACATCACACACACAAACACACCAGACATGACGGCTCAGTGTGTGTGCTATTGACTCTGGAGCATTTCCGAGCATGGAATCATGGGTAAAATAGGCTTGCAGCATTTGCTCAGTGTTACTGTAGCAAGAGGGGTAGATAAAAAAGAGAAAAATAGTTGATTGATCTGAACTGTTACCTTTAAGCTGTTTCCCTCCAGCTGCTTTAAAAGTTATGGAAAATCCATTGTTCATTAAAACGTCGGCTTTTTGTAATTTGTTAGAAAGTAATGAGGAGTTCTGCTTGGTTTGTTCCAGACAGCCATTCATCTGCTTTAAAATACAACAATGTGCCCAGAACTCCTGAACAAAAAAGGGTAAATGTAACTTTGCAAATTGTGCTTTCAAAAGTTTTTTTTTTTTTTACATTTTGGTTCCCCAAAGTATTTTAACATTTGTGAAAAGATTCCTGAATAGGTTCCTGCAGTGGAACTGTTTGCACTACATGTACATTGTAACTACATCTACACATACAAGTACCTGAAATGCTTTTGCGTCTGAAACATCCATTTAAACGTTTCCTGTCTCTGTTAGAAAAAGTTCTGTCTCTATTAGTAACGTGCCCGGGGTAGATTCTGAAAGGGTTCTTACACTGAAACTGGACGTTAACATTCCTGAATTGTCCTGCAATAAAATTGCACCTACAGTAAAGTTCCTGGAAAAGGGTTGTGCTTAATAGAAAAGTTTAATAGCTACATTTCTTTGCATTTTATTTATTTATTTATTTTCAAATAGAGCAAGATTTATTGCTAACTCTTAGTGAGTATTTTGTGCATGTTAAAAAGCATACTTTTGGGGGGGGGGAGAGAGAGTATATTAATGTGACTTTTGTGTGATTTTGCAAAACGCTATAACTGCTATAACTCCACCTCGCACAGTTTTGTCACAACAGGCTGCGTGTTCACAACAGGTTGTGTTTGTCGTCATTTAGTTGTATGCCTAAATAGCATGAATAATACGTTGGTTGAGTTTTAACAAAAAATAAAAAAAAATACATAACTAGCAATCTCATGCCTTTATCATGTAGTCTGTCAAAGAAAGAAAATAGTGGCAAAAAAAAGTGTTGAGTTTTTTGTTGTAGATCATGAGAAAAATTATAAACAATACAAAAACATCTTTTTTTAAAAAGTTTGATTCAGCACATGATGACAGCTCCACACAGTCATCATCACAGTACAGGCATGCAGAAATCCCAACAGACAATGAGATGGAGTAAATGTAACCAGACGTAGCAAATGCCACGGTTTCTCACGCAGCGCGTGTCACTCATGTCTTTTGTACACAAAGCTTGCACATCACTGGAGTGTTGTAACATTCTCTCCCTGCTTAATTTTCTTTGGAAAACATCACTGCGATTGCATCATGGCTCTCAAATGCAGCAAGACCAGTGCAAGTGATAGCAGAAGAAAGAAAAAGAAAAGTATAGATTTGGAAGTGAACAGAAGATTATATTTTGTAAAATATAACATATAGTATATAGTATAATATATAACATGTTTCTTGTTCATCATCCAAATCGCATAGTGTCTGTGAATATATCACGTGAAAAGATACATACTGTACCTGTACTCCATTAATGCCGGGGTAACTGTGATGGAAGCAACGCTGTGTAAACATCTTTTCTTTTGGCTTTCTCCAAAATTCAATTGAATGCACTTAGTTTGCTCAAGGCAGCATGTATTTTGCCAAGCTGGTAATTTCCTCATAGCTGATCACCTGCTAGAAAGAAGCAATTTTAATTTTCTTTATATGTTGTGTTTTGCAGTGTGATGCAGCCATGCCAGGTTATGGTTTAAACATGGAGATTGAAAACATGCAGGTTAAAACCTTCTAAAATAAGCATATGTAGCAGTTCCAAAATGAAAAGTCTATAAGTTTATATATATATAAGTCTATAAGTTGTTGAGTTATTAAAGCTCTAAAAATACTGCATCTTGGGTTATTTTGATGTGTTGTAATGTTGTCATTTGCTTGAAATCTCTTAGAAGAAATATTGTCAGCAGTTCACAAAAATGAAACAAAACTGTTCATCATACCAATACATGCACCTGCAAAAAGAAAAAGCAAAATAAAAAAAACAATTAAATATTTTGCAGTGGTCTCTTTTTTCCCAGAGCTGTATGTTGGACATAAATTTAGCTTTTCTTTGTGTACTGTGTAATGGAAACTTAATTATGAATTAGAATTGGATTACTTTTTGTTTGGGTGATGTACTGGGTAATTAACTTATGCAATTATGGTGTGTATCTTACAAGGATATAGACAAAGGTATATATGATGTCATCATATGAGCACAGTCGGGTCTCAAGGTTAATAAAAAAAATGTCTTGTGGAAATACAACTAACACTGCTGAAAAGGTTATTGCTGTGAAACATTCTTCAAAGGTACCTCTGGCAGAAATGTTTTTGAAAAAGTTCTGTCTGGTAAAAAGGCATCTGAACTTTTGGAAAGGTTCTTATAGTGTAAAATGACCTAACATTTCTGTAATGTTTCCTGCATTGGAAATGTCCCGAAAGTTCCTTAAAGTTTCTTGTTGTGGAAACACTTATAAGGTTCCTAGACAGTTTCCTGCAGTGAGGCTTCTCTTAAAGGAAAGTTCTTGAAAAGTAAAAAAGAGCACAGAAGAACTTTCCTGTATTGGATAAAAAGTTTTCCTCTAAAAGTTCTTGGGGTGGAAGCACACATAAATATTCCTGAAGAGGTTTCTCTGATTTAACATTCTTCAAACCGTTCTTCTAGTAAAACTTTTCAAGGTTCCCACTGGTTTAAAAGAAATGCAGTTTAAGCTCTTCAGAGGGTTCCCACAGTAAAAACATTTCCACTTTGGAAATGTCTCCAAAGTTCGCTTCTCTATACAAGTTTCCTGTGATGCAAGCAAATATAAGGTTCCTAAAATTCAAATGAACAGTTTGACAGCAAAATGAGATAATTCTATTTTGCAGTTTTGAGTAAAACAAGGTTTCTTTTTTATCTAATAAAGCAAACTGATTGAGAATATTTTATGCATGTTAAAAAGCACAATGTTTTGTCAAAATTGTTTGGATTATATTAATGTGAATTTTGCGTGATTTTTCAAAAATCTATAACTTCGCCTCCCACAGTTTTGTCACAACTGCAGTTACGTTTGTGGTTACTTAAGTATGCCATTTGGTATGAGTAATATGTTGGTTGAATATAAAAAAGAGGCAAAAAAAAGGAAAAATAAACCATAGTCACTTCAAGTTATGGTTAAGTATGAAAAGGTAAAAGTTATCTCCATTCAGTCATGTTAGTCACGTATCCAGGCTTTTGTAAGTGAGGAATTCTATTGCTTTGAGTTCTGTGAAATTTGAGTTGAATAACCCTCGTCTGATTTTGAAGTTGCCTTTGTGAGAGCAAATATTTTATATTGTGGATTAATATTGATGACTTGTCTGTCCTTTTAGGGGAACTGAATGCTTCAGTAGGATGATAGGAATGTAGCTGAACTCAAGCACTCTCATATGTCGTCTTACTATCCTTTTGAGGACCTGAAATTTTATCCTGAACATGACTTTTTAATGCTATATATATATATAAAGCAGTTTTATTTTCTTTCTGGGAACCCGGCAAATGTCTGTCAGTTTTGACCTTCTGGGGACCAGGCAAATGTCCCCATAATGTCAAAACTGTCAGATTGTCCTAGGCATTTATTTGGTCCAAAACACACACTGTCATTATGTATTACTGTTTCGTGTTTGTAATAAAAAAAAGGAACTCACAAATGATGTGTGTGTGTGTGTGTGTGTGTGTGTGTGTGTGTGTGTGTGTGTGTGTTTTAATGCAAGATTATTCTAATGCTGTTTTGCTTCTTACCCAGGAAGCTCATCCCCCTACACATACTGATACGGACAGACACATGGGAGGTATTTTGGAGGGAAATGAGGGTACCATTACCCACAATTCCTTAGGAGTAGGTAAGTGTGATATTTCCCATGAGAATTCAGGGAAGCTGAGTGTGTGAGAATGCCAATGAGGAAAGAGAGATAGAGCAAGAGAGATGGGGAGGGGAATGGAGGGAGAGTGGAGGTTAAGAAGGTTGATAGATATTAACGCACGCAGAGTGAGAAACAGGGAGAGAGAGAGAGAGAGAGAGAAATGGGGGAGGGGAAAGAAGAGGGGTGAGAAGGCGATGGCAAGAAGCGATACGGGGAGTGAAAGAAAAAAAATGATTGTGAGAGACTTAAAGGGAATCCCGGAGAAAAGGAGAAAATCCCTGGCAGGTGCTCCGTGTTCGGATAGGTGTGTGTGTGTGTGCGCGCGTGTGTGTGTATGCCCATGTATCAACACTGTCTAAGAGCATAAGACTGTGATCTCATTAGTCAGCACTGCGACTCCCATCTTTCTTCCACTCTATGTGATATCCGATATTTTTTTGTGGGTGTATATGTGTGTGTGTGTGTGTGCGTGCTATGTGCGTGGAAAGACCGGCCTTGGCATTGTAAGTGGACAGCAGAAGGGCATGCTGTTACATTTGTACAATGGGTCTAGACCACACACACACTCACACACGTACACACACAGGTTCTGTAGTGTGCAGTTGATGTCTGCTACTGTTGCGCATATTAAAACATCATCAAATGGCAGCTGGATTTCGATTTTTTTTAAAACGTAAAATCACATGATCACATGACTGAATCAGTACAGCTGTTTCTCTGCCTCAGAACCGTACATTCACTAAATGCGAGCATGTAACAGGCAGCAGTTGCATTACGATTCTCAATTCTATGATGCGGTAGGGAGACAAAATACAGTAAATAAAAAAGGCTGGAATGAATCCTTGGACTGATTGTATGTAGCTAGTATATTTAGCTTGATTTGCTATTCTGACAGCAAAATCAAACACAGAATAGAGAAGTTTTTACACCGAATAGAGAGTTTTAGAAGCTACATGTAGCTACTACAGCTTCTCGTCAGAACTTCAGAACGTCCTGAAACGTGACTGTACGCAGTAGTAGTTTGAATTCAACAAAGAATAGTAGACAATAGGAAATTGTTAGCAAGTACCTAGCTATTAAAATGTCCAGTGTGTGGCCTAATTACATGTTATTGTGATTGCCTAGAGCTGAATGACTAGGCTAAAATGTGCTAGCTACAATACCACAGTCCAGAATAATAGATAATGTCATAAATGCAAAGTCAGCTAGATCAAATAAATATATGAATTTTACAATGTAAAAAACTTTCAAGGATCAAGCGTTTCTAGTTCACAGGATCAATTGCAGTGGGCTCAGAGCCACCTCGTCCAGGATCGTCATTCGCGGATGTTCGCCTACTTTAGAACATTTGCAGCATTCAGATGTTGTGCTGCATCATTGTACTGCTCTTGAAATTTTCCATAAATGTCAATTACTTTTACGTCTTCATTTACCAGAAATTGTTGTTGCTGTCCAACGTTTCAGTTAGTTTGCGTAGTGTATTTAAATATTATTCAAATCAAGCTAATGATTTTCTTGTCAGTCTTATCAGTTCTACATCTAAAGCTACACATACAATGGAAATATTTTTGCTGCTGCTGATATGTGTAGTGCAGCAGGCGTTGGGATTTAGAAGCTTGCACTATACAGCTACAGCATCACTGGACTTCTTATCACCATTAAGTTTAAACATTTGAGTTGAGTAAACAGGTGTCCAAACTAGCTAGCTAGTGCAAATCCCAAAACTCTTTAGGACAAATATTTTCCAGAAATAAAATCTTCAATCAAATCAATTACAGAAAAGTATTTTTCTATACTTAGAAGAAACTAAAAGTTGTTCTTAGTTTTTCAAGTTGTACTTAAGGCATTAGATTATGCGACATTTACAGTAGAAAAAATGATTGCTTTTAAGAATAATCCAGATAGAGAAACCAGAGAAATGCCTCAGTACCTTCTTGGCTTTAGTAGGCAGCCGGGGCAGTACACTCAGTTTGAGTGGGGAAACTGTGTAAATTAGATTTTCCACTAATCTATTGGACTGAGGTAGAGAGAGCACATTGCAACGAGTTAAAGTTAATTAAATTGAATTAGTGATGGAGAGAGCGAGAGAGCGTGTAAGTACTGAAATTCTCTTCAGATTTCCCTTGATAACTGTAGTTTGATGAGAGAAGTGCTCACTATACAGTATTAAAACCAGATTTGTCCCAGATTGGTCGTCCAATCGTACTCTACATGTACGTAACACATGGACATACGTAATAATTAAACAACAGTGCGATATTAGTGGTAGTTTATCCTTCTTACGAGGACATGTATACATGTTGTTGTTTTTTTTTTCCAAAATATGTTCTGCTTAAAAACATTTAAAAAACAGTATTGATGCTTTGACCGCTAAATATGGAGGTGGTAAATGAGAGCAGGAGACCCATGCACCCAAGTTCAAAGAAAACTGTTCAGCACTATACGACAGATAAAAAAAAAAAAAAAAAAAACTGCTGCAGACTCATATTAACTGGTGTCTTGAAACCAAAGCAAAGAAAACTTCGAGCAAGATCTCACATAAAGCTTTCTGAACTGGCTCGACTGCGATCGATTTTTTGAATTGATTTTAAACTTCTTTGGCTGCTTTATGAAGCCTTGAATAGATTCACACCAGGGGTATGTTAGAGATCGTTTTGCAGAGCAGGTTTCGAGTTGTGGACTCACATCCTCTGGAGGATCAAAGCTAAAATATGAAATATAACTGAAGGAAAAAAAGTGTTCTGAGGTGGTGTATAATGTGTATAATGGATGTATATTTTTTGCGTATTATACGTATTATACTGCAATATCAAGTTCAGATGTCCTGAGACACAGGTCTAACAGTACTGCAGATCACTCCCTGTTATCCATTATCACCCAAATGAGGGTGGGTTCCTTGTTGAGTCTGGTTCCTCTTGAGGTTTCTTCCTATTGCCATCTCAGGGAGTCTTTCCTTGCTTTGCTCTTCAGGGACAATCTGATCATTTTGATTCATACCCATTCACATTTCATATAAACTTCTAGAATTTCTTTCGATTGTGTAAAGCTGCTTTGCGACAATGTCAATTGTTAAGACATACAATACAATACATACAAATAAAATTGAATTGGATTAAGTTGAAAACATTTTGAAAATAAATCGTGGGAAATTATGACATTTTAGTATTTTTAACAATGTTATACAAAAACTTTAAATATGCAACATTCCTAAATATTCAATATTAGGATTTTAAAATTACCTTTGTTAACAATTTTAAAAGTAAGAAAATGTGTAACAAAATCCACGCTAATTATTTTGTTCTAACGTTCTGATTTTCAATGAGTCTCGTCCTTTCCTTTGAAAAACAGGAATATCTTGAATAGGTAAAAAAAAAAAACACATTAACACATTAAGTATGTTTTATTAAATGCCATTAAATGTATTAAAGTGTTTGTGATTTGTGCTCTCAAAACGAGTTCAAATGTCAATGATCTCAGCGTGTGGTTTCACGCTTAGTTCCTGAAATAAATAAATTAATAAAAGAATGAGCTTCTTCTCTCTCTCACCATGTTCTAGTATCATATTATTGAGAAATTTAGAGATGTTGGTGCAAAAGATCACAAAAGTCCCAAAACATAATGCATGTCTATGATGTTGAGTTGTGATCATGAGTTATTGCAGAGACTCTGCTATTTAGTGAGCTACGAGATGACAAGAACGTCTTTACTCCTCACATAAAACATTGGGAACATAAGGTGTTCATTCTCTGTGTATCCCTCAACAGTACACATGTACTTTAATTGACCCCATTTATCATGATCTTTGTATATAAACTGTTTGTGAGGATAAATGAATAACACAGGCACAAGGTCTTAACTCTGTGTGTGTGTGTGTGTGTGTGTGTGTGTGTGTGTGTGTGTGTGTTATTTATAAATCAGTGAGCTCACAACCTGCATTGATTGGCTGATCCAGCCCAAAAATCTAATATAGCAAAAGCAGCTCAGGAATATCATCCTCGTTTATGAGGACCAAATGTCCCCATAAGGCAGGAATACCTAACTATGTGTGTTTGTGTGGGTGGGGGTGTGTGATTTATCAATAACTGAGGTCACATTCTCCATCGATTGATCAGATTGAAAAATTCAAAAACAGAACAAAAGAACTTGGCCAGCTTTCAAGGTTTCTTGTGCTTTGTGAGGGCCTAGAGTCACCATAAAATATAAATACCTGACAGACAGTGTGTGTGTGTGTGTGTGTGTTTGTGTGTGCACATGTGTATGTGAGGGTCAGTATGGCTGAAAATCTTGAAATCTAGAAATATCTGACATATAGCTGGTCCCCACAAAAAAACTGCAGCTTTTATTTAGGAAAGTAAAAACGCCTAAACTAAACTCAAGTCATTGTGGTTACTGAGATTAATGTGAGGGTTATATTTAGGTTTAGCATAGCATTAGAGTCAGTAATCTTTATCTCAACACAAGGTACTCACAAGGATAGTAAGGACGTGTGTGTGTGTGTGTGTGTGTGTGTGTGCCATATCTCAAGTGTCAGAAAAAATTAATGCCCTTTTGAAAAATAGCGGCATGCTGCGAGTGACAGAATGTGCCATACAGAAGCAGTGTGCTATTCTGACATCGTACTTAGCACACTAATATGCGGTTTTGGACATAACCGTTTCCTGATGTATGTGCCCCTGATATGTATGCTGCTCAGCAAATGCTGAACACACAAATTCAATGAGACCACAAGAATAAAACCTGATTGGTGTGTGTGTGTGTGTGTGTGTGTGTGTGTGTGTGTGTGTGTGTGTGTGCGCGCTTTTGCGCATGCACATAAGAGTGTGAGATGAAATGGGGCACAGACTTCAAACATGCTCAGAATGTTATTGAAAGAACGAGGCTGTCAGACTGACACACACATACACACACACACACACACACATGGACAGACCATCAGAATATAAACAAGCCATGCTGTTTAGAGTACTGCAGTGCTCTCTTTTTATAACAGCTCAACACACACACAAATTTCTAGACTGCTGCTTAGAAATAATGATCAGATCTCTGATGTCATGGTGTAATATAATCAGTTGCTGCAATCGCTTACGTGATTGGTCCATTAACCTTCCAGACTGTTTAACATGAACTCTGACTGGCCTCTTATTGATACATCCTAAAGATAAAAGTCTACAGCCAAAGACGAGCTTCGATTGGTCAATATTCCACACTGTTAAATCTGACCTCTGCGGTCTGTTAAAGTTTCAGAACTAAGGACAAACCTCAATTGGTTCCTCTATTCAATGTATTAAACCCAAATTCTGATTGGTCCATTAATATTACAGGCTGATAAACGAGAGCTCTGGTCCATTACTAGTATAGCACTGATCGCTCCATTAATGGCTTGTTAAACCCAAGCTCTGATTGGTCAATTAATATTACAGGCTGATAAACCTAAGATCTGATTGGTCCATTAGTATTACAGTCTGGTAGACCTGAGCGCTAATTGGTCCATTAATATCACAGCCTGATAAACCCGAGCTCTGATTTGTCTGAGTAGGTTTTACTGTAACATTGTACATATTAATTTGCCATTGTATGATATTTGAACAGTGAAGTATGTTTTGATTTAACAATTGATGCCTAAAAGCTCCTGCAGGCCTGATAGTGGACTGTGATCGCTTTCGAAAATGATCTGATAAATAGTTTGCAAAATAGTTTGATAACCGAGCCTGTTCTTTGTAACTTGCCTGCAACTCATTTTTTGCACATGTAAATTAGCGTGGCTTAGCTACGTAGTAGTTAATGTATTGTTGTAGGCATTCAATCAGTGCTGTAGCTTTTAAACTGTTGCACAGTATTTCAAATCACCCTTTTATCAGTTTTTATCAGCTTATGGAATCTGTGTGTTTTTATGCAGATTTCCTTTTGATTAACGACACTGCTACTGTGACCCGTGTTGCTTTTGCTTCTTGTGTTTTGTTTTGAGACCGAGGCTCAATTCTCCATCATCATACTTCTGGAATATGACATTATAAACATCAATAATGACGGTATAAAATATGAAATATGCTTTCCGCAGGCGCCTGGGTGAAACCCGAGTAATAAGTTCCCTCTGAGTCTTTATTTAGCTTACAGCTTTCTGCTTCACACACACGCACGCTCTGTGCTCAGTCATAAAAGTCTCTGTATATGTGTGTGTGTGTGTGTAAGTAATGAACAGATGTCTCATGCTACTCCTGCGCTCAGGAGAAAAGTGTTGAACAGGAACCTGCTGTTCCTGATGTCACACGCCTCAGATGCAGAATAGACCGCCTTCATCTACAGACAGGTCTGTGTGGATGTATCGGTCATATCTTCTTCTTCTTCTATTCTTTATCATTTTTTTGTGCCTTTTTTCTGTCGCCGTTTGCTTTGCGCTTTTTTCCCCTTCTCTAGTTCTCCCTCATTTTCCATATTTCTTCCATTCATTTTCCGTAAGCATTACAATCGATCCAAGGCAGGAATACACCCAGCAGCAGGATGCCACATATATATACACACACACACACACACACACACACACACACACACACATTCATAGGGGCAATCTAATTTACCTGCTGGTGTGTAATGCTATCAGAGAACATGGAGGAAATCCTCACAGCCATGTGGAGAACAAGGGCACGAACGTAACAGACAGAAACCTGAGCTCAGGATCAACCTCAGGGTCATAAAAAAAAAAAAAAAAACATTATGTTTGTGAATTATACATCCAAGGGATGACATATAATAAAGGAAAAACAATAGTCCTAACATAAGACCTTGTGGGATACCATTTTGTATTTTTATTAAATGTTTGGAAACTTCCATGTTGTTAATATACTAATGCAATTGGTTTGTCATGCAAAATAATAATTTACTGGTTTATGTACCACTTCCTAATTTGCACCAAATTGTTTACATACATACATATGTGAATGCAAATGCAAATTTTTTGCATAAAAATCAATCAATCCCTGTTATCCGTTATCACCCAAATGAGGATGGGTTCCCTGTTGATCTGGTTCCCCTCAAGGTTTCTTCCTACCGCCATCTCAGGGAGTTTTTCCTTGCCACTGTCGCCATCGTCCTTGGCGCGCTTATCAGGGACAATCTGATCATTGTGATTCATACACGTTCACATTTCATACAAACTTAAATTATTCTTTTAATTATGTAAAGCTGCTTTGCGACAATGTTAATAGTTAAAAGCGCTATACAAATAAAATAAAATTGACTTCAATTAATAATGTGAATGCACAGATCGGCAACCAGCTTCTATATGTTACAAAAACCATGTAGTACAATTCAAATTCATAAAGATAATTTTATGTACGAAGTATTGTGATACCACTGAATCTATTATTATTATACAATTACATGAGATTACATTTACGGCATTTGGCACACGCCCTTATCCCCTGAGTTACCCCTGCCCCTATACGATTGGATATATTCCAACTCACCGGTCTCTAAAACTGATATGTTATTAGGGTTTTGGGGACCTTCTTTTTGATGATGTTGAAAAGAAAAATGATTTAACCTTTAAGACCCAGCGGGATGGGTCGGTGCCGGAAACACAGCATTGGTTGTTGACCAATTGAAAAAAAAAAAAAAAAACTATTTATATGGAAGTTCCGTCGGAGTCTGTCGATGGGGGACGCTTCAGACATCAAACTGTGCATTAGGGTTTTCGGAAATGTCAGGTAGATTATAATTACTTTTACCAAATTATAATTACTTTTAAAATGTGTTAATTTTGCTACCAGAATATTCAAGATTCCATATTCAAAGAACTTTATTAATCCCAGAGGGAAATTGCTTGTACTTGGTTACAGTTGCTTACAGTTTACAGGAGGAAAGGAAAAGAGTAATAAATAAATTAGACAAAAAAAATCCTAAATCCTTAGTTGCACACTAAACATAATTCTATATACAGATATTGCACATGTGAGGGAAAAAGGAAAGATATTGCACCATAAGATATTGAATATATGAATGACACAAAAAATGCGCATATTATAAAATTATTTTTGGTTACAGAAATGTAAAATTATGAGAAGCCATTTTAGAAATATGAATATGTGTTATTTTTTTTACATATTAATTATCTGTTTTTTTTTATTATTTTTTTTATAATAGCTCACTCAATCTCACTCATTGACTATACCACTTGTATTCAGGGTTGCGGGGGGCCTGGAGCCTATCCCAGGAGACTTAGGACACAAAGTGGGGTACACCATGGACAGGGTGCCAATCCATCACAGGGCACACACACACACTATGGGCAATTTTTGGGAACACCAATTAGCCTAATCTGCATGTCTTTGGATTGTGGGAGGTAACCGGAATACCCAGGGGAAACCCACCAAGCACGGGGAGAAGATGCAAACTCCATGCACATGCATGTTTTTGACTTTTAATCTTTAACCTTTATATTAATGCAGTGATCCAAATTGGCCAATTTTTATTCCTTTACTGGATAGAAACACAGAGGACTTGACCACTAGGGGGTCAGGGGCATTATACTGCCTCATACACAAGGTGTCAAGTCAAGTCAAGTAGGCTTTTATTGTCACTTTAACAATAAACAGTTCAGTACACAGTGAAACAAAACATTCCTCCAGGAACAAGGTGCTACATACAACATAAATTAACAACATAAATTAACAGAACTAACTAACTTAGAGACCTAATTATCTGGCTAGCTGGGACAAGACAGATTGACATAAATTTGTTCAGGAATGTTACTGTGTGATTGTAACCAGTTTGGATTGGACAGAGTCCCAATCCATCTCAAGGCGCACAAACTCATTCACACCCTATGGGTTATTTTGGGAATGCCAGTTAGCCTATTCTGCATGTCTATGGACTGTGGGAGGACAATTGGAGTACCAAGAGGAAGCCCACCAAGGAAACTCCATGCACACAGACTTGAGGCCGGAATCGAATCCTTGACCCTGGACTTGCGAGGCGACAGTGCTAACCACTATCCCAAGATGACATAATTCTGCAAAAAGCACGAATGCAGTGTTATTGTCACGCCACGTTGATTTGAAGTCACTTACAGAAGTAGGGGGCACTTTTATTGTCCCTTTAATTTCAAATGATGACTTTTGTACAAGTGTACATAAAAGTGTGTGTCTGTGTGTTTGCCCGTGCGTGTGTGTGTGGTGCCCTGTGATGAACTAGAATCCTGTACAGGGTGTATTCCACATCACTGAATGCTCCGGACATGAAGAATGAACATGCAGAAGAACAACAACAACAATCCGAAGATGTGGTCTCTCTCTATCTTTCCTTCAATTCCTCCTTTTACACACTGTTTTCTGTCCCTTATTTCACCAGTCTCCATGTTTTCTCTCATTACCGCACGTTATCTTACTATTTATTATTTCTGTGACGAGACTGTGTAACTTGTCGCGTGCATGTGCACAAGTTGTGGATAAAACTTAATTTACAGTGGTGCCTTGGCATACGAACGTCCTGCCTTTTTTCAAATTTCGCCTTAAGAACAGAAATTTTGCAAGAAATTTGTCACAGCATACAAAACATTTTCGGCATACGAGCAACTGGTCTGAACCGAACTAAACGCTGGCTAAGTTAAAAACTTTTTTGTGTCAGTGGAAAGCCAAACGAAGATGACTTTTTTTTTCTTTTACATTTTGTGCAAGATTTAGCAAAGACATAACACCATGGGTCCCAGGAATGTTAGCAAGAAGAAAAGGGAGCCACTTTCAGTTTTACTTTTAAAGCATTGAGGTTTAATGTCTATCTGTATTATTTCATATTTTTTTCTTTATGTGAATGTCTAAATTTCTAAATGTTTTGATTGCTTGTTCTATGCAAAAATATTATTATAGAGTTGGAAATCGGTAATATCGGTAATAATTCTGGTCGGCTGGAACGGATTATCTGCCTTTATATTATTTCCTTTGGGAAAATGTGTTTCATAATTTCACTTAAATTCGTATGCCGAGGTACCAGTATAATAATAATAATAATAATAATAATGAACCAAGATAGGTGGAGCGTGAGAGGGCGCGTGTCGAGAGAGCGCGCGGGCGCACAGTGCGCTCGCTCACCACGCACTGGAGTCTCGGCGCGCGTCGTCCGTTAGGTCGCGCTCTTGCTCGCGCTCGAACGACCAACCTGCCGTCCTCCTCATTTCGAACACCCCCCCCTCCTCCCCCAACATTCCCCCCCGTGCGTTCTCTTTCAACCGGCAGTGCGCGCGCTTCACCACACAGACACGCACACTATGAGAGAGAGAGACGGGATCGCGCGCTTCTCTCTCTATGTGTGTGTGTAAGTGTGTCTGAGTGTGTGTGTGTGTGTGTGTGAGCTGTGCACTGCGCTGTGCACGCCGCCGCCGCCGCTGTGTGCAGGAGCTTTCCCCGGGACTCCGCTGATGTCCTGGACGGGACAGAGACCGAGAGACAACCGAGAGGATTATAAACACACGGAGACACAGAGAGAGAGAGAGAGAGAGAGAGACAGGGGGAAAACGAGGTAGGTGCAACAGAGAGTGTGTGTGTGTGTGTGTGTGTGTGTGTCTCTGCGGTAAATCCGGTGATAAGTTTGTCCCGGAGACACCGCGAGCATCCGGTACTCAAGAGTTTACCGGAGATGCGCTGCTCCCGTGGGGTGTGTGTGTGTGAGAGAGAGAGACAGACACGGGCCGGTTCTGTTAAACGCACTGCTGCAGTGTGTGTGAGAGAGTGCGCGCGCGATGAGAAGAAGCGGTGTGCGCTCGCGAGCATCACGCGCCTCTCCGGGAATCATCATAACGCCTGGGTAACGGTCACCGTGTGTGTGTGTGTGTGTGTGTGTGGGTTTACATGCTGCGCAAAACAGTGCAGATACTGCGTGTGTGTGTGTGTGTGCAATTAAAAGATTCACCTGCAAAAAAAAAAACCTTTGGATAAAACACACACACACACACATACCCAGACCCACACACACACACACACACACCCACACACACACACAC
>JAQMYL010000003.1:26244587-26259940 GCA_030014365.1 Clarias pachynema | reverse complement strand
CCCTGGATGGTCCAGATGGATGGAGTAGTGGATGGTTGGTGGGTGGCCACCATGTCCCAACAAGGCTGCGACGTCAACACGGAGGTGCCGGAGTCATGTTTTGGGCCGGAATCATGGGGAGAGAGCTGGTAGGCCGCTTTAGGGTCCCTGAAGGTGTGAAAATGACCTCTGCAAAGGTTTGCTCAATAAAATTCAAATTATACCCTAATAGTTGATGACTTGAAAATTATACTGACTGTCATTTGCATTGACTAATTATGAAAATCAGGGAAAGATATCATTTTGCGTAATAATTTGGAACATGGTGTATATAATACAGGTACCGTATATGTTACATAATATATTATGTACACTTTGTGTAATACCAGAGTGGTACATAATATGCTTGACAACCTTTTCTCACAAAATGTTCCTACTATTTATAGTCTGTATAAGGTACAAGAAATATAGTAAAAAGCAGATTTTAAATTTAAAACCATCACAGTATAGCTAGTAAGTCATTTCCTCTAACGCAGGCTAGAACTTTAAACCAGACCGCCTCCGTGTTCAGTAACGGCTTTTGCGCTGAGCTACGATTTGTGAAATCTGTTTTAATGACGTCTCGTTCGGTTACGTTCACGCATTATTCATTCAAAAACCATTAGGTTCAAGGAATCAAACGCATAGGCGAGCAGGAAGTGAGAAAATTAGTTCCTTAATGGACGAGTCCAATGAGGCTGGGATGAGTCAGGCTTCTCAAAAAGCTTAACGGCGTAACAGACGACATTATACTGTTGAAAGTGTGTTTAAATTGATAAGCCACAGAACGACAATTATTCAGCTTAGATTTTAAATTGTTGTAAGACCATTACAGTTATATCCTCGTTAAATCTTGCAGTGGTCTTCGTACAACTATTATTAGTGTGCAATGCTTCTAATCTTGGCACAACTTTCATGCTACTACGGATAATATTATGTCTTGGTTCTGTGCATGCTATCATGTGTGTATCAGACAATGATGTGTCTTAAACATGTTAAAATGAATTTATGAATGGTTATGACATGCTAATTTAGATAGGGTTGGTTCTATATCTTGCTAATATGGACAATTTAGTGTCTATATCATGATAATATAGTTGTACTAGTGTGTCTATATCAAATTTTCTATTGGATTGCGGTCAGGGCAACACTGGTACCCTGATTTTTTTTTTTTCACTAAATGTTGTTAATTGGCTAATTAATCAAGTCAGGTGTGCTGGGAGCTGAGAAAACACTCAAATGTGTAGGGCAGGAGGTCCTCAGGACCAAGGTTGGAAACCACTGATTTGGAAAACCCATTTGTGACCAAGCTTTAACTTTCTGGCTTATGTCTTGAGATCTTCCTTCCTCATGATGTCATCTGTGCACCAGTTCCTCCTGGAGCAAAGCCCCTCCACAACATGATGCTGCCACCCCCGTGTTTCATGATTGTTCTTTGGATTGCAAGCCTTCAGGCATACCAATATAACTAAGCAGTTAAAGTTTTGTTTTAATCGACCAGAGGACATTTCTCCAAAAAGTAAGATCATTTTCTACATGTGCAGCTACAAACTGTGGTCTGGCTGTTTTTTTTTTTTTTTGGTTTTGGGGCAGAAGTTTCTTCCTTGCTGAGCAGATTTTCTGGTTACATTGGTAACAATCTCATTTTACAGTGGATATAGATACTTTTGTGTCTTCACAAAGTTTGTTGCTGTTGTTCTGGGATTGATTTTTACTTTCTGTACCAAAGTGTACGTTTCCTTCCTGAGTCGTACAGTATAATAACTGCCCGGCCCCATTATGTTTATACTTGCATATTATTGTTTGTACAGATGAATGTGGTACCTTCAGGCAATTGGAAATCGTTTCCAAGGACCAGACCAGACTTGTGGGGGTCCACAGTTTGTTTTTTTTCTGAGGTCTTGGCTGATTTCCCTTGATGTCAAACGAAGAGGCACTGAGCTTGATGGAAGCCTTAAAATACATCTGCAGGTACACCTCCAATTGACTCAAATGAAGTTAGAGGCTTCTAAAGCCATGACATCATTTTCTGGAATTTTCCAAGCTGTTTAAAGGCACAGTCAACTGAGGATATGTAAACTTCTGACCCGCTGGAATTGTAATATAGTGAATTATAAATAAAAT
The DNA here is from genome assembly GCA_030014365.1 of Clarias pachynema. Classification (NCBI taxonomy): domain Eukaryota; kingdom Metazoa; phylum Chordata; class Actinopteri; order Siluriformes; family Clariidae; genus Clarias; species Clarias pachynema. The sequence goes on along the minus strand of JAQMYL010000003.1, from coordinate 26,257,798 downwards.
AATCTGTAAAAAATATGGTTTGTCTGGGGCGGTGGGACATCATCATATTTACCGGCATCATTGAGTTGCTATCAGTCTGTGAGATGTCAGTATTAGCAATATTAGAAATCGTTTGATTGTGGAATACTTCAAGAAGTGCAAATACTTTTGCTATCATAAATATAGACATATTAGCTTGATGTAGACGCTGTTGGTCGATGCATGCTGACATATAGATCTTATTAGCTTCATATTAAGGTGTTATTAGCCTTATTACCCTCTAGCACGATCTTTTCTATACCTCTTCATTAGTGCAGCATGTGTTAAGTGTTAAAAGCCTCGACTCCGTATTCAGTCGTTCTTCTCTCAGATCCGCTTTGATATTCCGCGCGGCCCGCACTGTTCCGTCGCAGACAGCTCAGATTTCAGAAACGGCTAACGAGCCGATGCAGCAAAAGGTCAAACTTATTAAAAAGACCAAGATGAAGCCTTACCCTGATTCACCTGAAGAACTCCAGAGTCGCGATGCTTGCATGCTAGCCGCTAGCCGCACCATGAATTTATCGCCCGGTCTGAATGTATTGTTTTTTTTTTTGAAAAGCATGCTAATTTTCACGCTGTTTGTCACTTTGTCAATTAACTCGGATGCAATCTATCCAAAACCTTTTCCGAAGATGGACAGCATGTTTTTTTTGTCCTTTGACAGAAATATTATCGCTCGCACAAAATAAATGCTACACAACCTACAGTAATAATTACATTCAATGTTCTTTCTGTCTGAAGCCATGAGACGGAAAATTAACTTCTTCCCTCATCTTGTTTCGTTCCTTGACAAATCTCGGGACGTTAACGAGGTTTGCAGTGACTTATCGGTGCCGAAAGTGCCGATTCTTATGCCGTACGGACTAAAATGTAGCTATAGCCTAGCATTAGTCTTCTCTGTATATTATTAGCTGCTTGACGTGAGAGATGGAGTGTAAGATTGAGTGATATGGGAAGTGTTAGCATGATGGGATGAGTGAAGAGCCGAGAGGGAGAGAGGGAGGAAGGGAGGGAGGGAGAGAATGGAGCAGTTGCGGAGAGAAAGCAGGCGCAGTCAATGTAAGCTAGTCAATCAGTGTCAAAGGAAATAGCACTTCTAAAAAAAAAAAAAAACATTCATCTATGTGTCTCTGTGTGTGTGTGTGTGTGTGTAGGTGAACTGAGTTGATTGTTCACTCATTTGCTCTCCCATTCTTTTTCGCCCCTGCTGCGCTACACACTCCCGTACTTACCGAGGCACCGTGGGATGCGTAAGCTATAATTTCACCCGAGCCGTGTCCCAAACCACAATCGTATTTCGGGAAGTCTGCTATTTCAGAGTTACATAGTGGACTCATGAAATCCCACAAAGTCCTGCAATAGAATTAACACTATACAGTCTGGGATTTGGAGACGATGAAATGGACCATAAAGTGAACTTGGTGAGTGGATTTGTGGCCTACAGGGTGTGTGATTTGGAAAGCTTCCACAGCAGCCCAACAGTGCTGACTTTTTGTGTTTATGTGGCCCGTATAAAGGACAAGGTGTGTTTGATTTGAAACACTTCCACAGTGCACTGAACGCCCTAGATCTATAAGTGCCTGGTGTTTCTGATGTGATTTTGTGGCCCGTATAGTGGATGGGTTGCTCTATTTGGGACACGTCCACAGCAAGCTGATGCATCTGAGTTTATTAATATAGCCTACATTGTATAGTGGATTTTTTTTTAAGGCTGTGTGATTTGGGACACATCCACAGTGGACTGATGATGTTCTTTATACTGATGACGTGTGATTTGTTTTTATTTGGCCAATATAATTGACAGCGTGTGTGGTTTGGAACACGACCCCGATGGACTGATGGTGGTTTGACACTGATGGTGTTTATTTGGCCCATAAATTGAGACACTTCCACAGAGAGTGTTGCCATTAATGTGGCCTGCAGTGTATAGTGAATTGAAACACATGTGATTTGAAAGGGGTGATGATGGTGTAGCATGTGTGATTTGGAACACATTCCAAATAACAGATAAAACATTCAACATCTGGAATTTTATTCATGTGCCTTATATATTGAGCAGGTTGTGTAATTTGGGACACTTCCATAGTAGATCGAGACATTTTAGTGATTTGGGACATGTCCACAGTGGTCCACAATGATGGTGGTGTCCACATTGCATATGTGGTAAATAGGACATGTAATCTGGGACACGTCCACAATGGACTGATGATTGTGTCCATCATGCCTCTGTAGTGAATTGAACATATGATTAGGGGCAAGTCCACAATGGACTAATGATGGTGTCTATGCTGCCTCTGTAGTTAATAGGACATTTTGGACACGTCCACAATGGACTTATGGTGATGTCTATGTTGTCTCTGTAGTGAATAGAAGATGTGATTTGAGACATGTCCAAAAAGGACTAATGATGGTGTCCATGTTGCTTATGTAATAAATAGGAAATGTCATTTGGGACACGTCCGCAATGGACTGATGATGGTGTCCATGCTGCTTGTGATTTGCTGTGACAGGACATGTGATTCGGGACATGCCTTCAATAGAGGAATTAATTGTTTGTTCATGTTACTTATGTAGTGAATAGGACATGTGATTTGGAACACGTCCACAATGGACTGATGATGGTGTCCGTGATGGTTCTGTAGTGAATGGGACATGTGAATTGGGACACGTCCACAATGGACTGAGAGGCTTGTGATAGTGATAAATTGATAAATTCGCAACGCTTGTTTTGACCTTCCCTTGTTCCTTAGATTAGCATGCTCAGTAGTGCACTTGATACTCCTGTGTAGGGAACAGGGTGTAGGGCTGCTTCAAGCAATGAGATTAAGTTTTTGAGGTGAAACTGATTAAGACAAAAGGAAACATTGTCAGGCTGTATAACTGAGTGAGCCGTCTGTGCTAATTAGCGTCACATTCTAGCATGCTAACAAGTATTGGGTTTTATCTTCCTGTCTTTGTTATCTCTCCTTATCCTTTTTTCCCTATGCACCTGTTTTCTCTGGCACACGCACACACACACACACACATGCTTAAATACAACTTTTCAAGATGTATCACATTTTGCTAATATTTTATAGAAGAACTTCGACATAAATAGTTTTGACATAAACAGTTCTCTCTCTCTCTCTCTTTCGTCTTTTTTTATCAGTTATTGACACAAACAGTTTTGACCTCTCTCTCTCTCTCTCTCTCTCTCTCTCTCTCATCTTTTTGTTTATTCATTAAGTGCAATTGTCATCATGCTGTTTCTAGTGACCCCATTAGCATTTCTCTGACCTTATCAGCATTTGTCTGACGTCGTTAGCATAAACCAGCCGGCTTATCACAAGTGTGGAGTTTAGCAGCGTTTCAGGAGCGTGCTGTGCGGCTTATCTAACGCCTTTGATTTTTAAATATCCTAAACCATTATTAAACATTATTAAATCTTTTCTAACCATAAAAATAATCATCTTTGCTTCTATAGATTCCAAGAGCGTTAATCTGTCCTCATTAGCATATGAGTATTAGCTCACATATGAAGTTTCAGTGACAGCTGTAAGACCTCCTAGCCTGAACAGCAATAATAGAAGATATTATTATAAGTGTATAATAATATACTTTTTTAACATACTTTTTATTATGTTTTGTCATAATAACTTGATTGTACTTTATAGATTCGGGGTTGCTTATAAACTCATTAGCATATCCCCTACTCCATTAACATAGCGTTGCCCTAATTAGCATATATCCACCATCTTTTCCTAAACATCCTTGGATACAAAATGTTCATCTCTACTGGTAAAAGACTCTATTGACTTTTTAAAATAATTTATTAACAACATAAATGAACACAGCTAATCGGTGCTTATTCACAGTAATTACCTTGCCGTTTCTGATTACATCATTAGCATGTCACCAACATCATGAGCATAACCTTTTCGACTTGATCCTCACAAGTAGCTTAAGTTAACTGTTTATGAAGTTTGGAGTCCATTCAATTCTTGCATTTTTCTTCTAATTAAAAACGTTTTTAATTAAAGTTGTATTTTTGTTCCAGTACTAATTAATGCTGCTAGTTTCAACATTATTAATGAATAATAAAGCATTTACACTTACGGAATAAGATTCGCAAATTTCTGACCTTGTTAGCAAGGGACACCAAAGGCCATGTAAAATGCTAATTAACACAAAATCAATAATAGCTAGCTATAAATTGCGGCAATAAAAAAAAAAAGGTTTAATGTATTCTAACAATGTAGCATTTAGGTAGTTAACTAATAAAATTGAACACACACATTCTTGCACTTTCCGTTCCTACAGTGTGAGAATGAGACCAATGGATGGGAAATGATGTCATGCTCCAATCTGTCTCTCTCTTGCACACACATAGACACACACACACACCCACACACATACACACACTGTCTCTTTCTCTTTGTCTTTCTCTCTCCGCTATGCCAACTCTCTGAATGCCTAGAGGTCAGTGGCTGGGCGTCATGGCAACGAATAAAGTTCCCGTCCGGTCGAACTTCTTCTTCAGGCGGCTGAGTGGCACCACACACACACACCACACACATGCACACATACACTTTCCCTGCCCTGCAGCGTCTCTATGTGCGTGATGGAGTGTGTGTCAGTGTGTGATGTGATGGAACCTGACCTGCTTCCACACTGCTTCCACACTCTACACTGACAATAGAGTGAGAACTCCAGGAGACAGGACTCTCTCTCCCTCCCTCAACTATCTCTCCCTGTCTCTCTCTCTCTTTCTCTTTCTTTCTATGTGTGTGTGAGAGTGTGTGTTTTCTAACCACACATGGACTGGTCTCTGAGTCACGATGGATGAAGGACAAGAATGAGAACAGAAAGGTTGCGTCTCTCTCTCTGTCTCCCTCTCTTTTTTTTCCTCTATAGAAGATTAAAGTAATGATATGGCCTCGGAAAAAGACCTTAGAAATGTGTGTGTGCACTTTCGTGTGTGCACACTCATGCATGGAGCTTCATTAATGTGTGCATTTGGTTGGGGGGCTTGGTATGCCTTGCCCTGTGTGTGTGTGTGTGTGTGTGTTCAGGAGCGATAAGAACCCCAAATTTAATCCATCAGCATACTTATCTGACCACTACACACAAACACACACACACAAATACACACACACACACACACGCACACACACTTGTCTCTGTATAGTGTGCTTATGAGGACCTGGCATTGACGTAATGGCACCTTAACTTTAGTGACAAAATTAAAACATTGTGGCTCTTTTCATATACAGGACAGGTTCTGCAGGATGTTTAGTAAAACTAAGCAGCTAAGTACCTTATAAAACTGCACAAACTGACTACATTTTAATCAAAGCCTCGTCACACCAGTTATTTATTTCATGTTATTAATTACTGTTTACTGCTTTTTATAGTATTTTATAGTATTATTTCAATGTAGAAACATTTTTGAAGACATCCTTGTTCTACACCGGTTATTTATATAGTTAATAGTTATAACATATATACCAAATGTCCCCACAAGATTAAATCTTGATGTCTTGATTAAAACATTGTATTTTCCTAAAATATTTAATTTGATATTCTTAAACTTAAATTTTTCAAATGTGGTTGGTAAGTTGGTAAGGAAAGTTAAATATTCAGCAATGCTACAATTTTCACACAATAATCCTATAACTTGGGATAAATGATTATTATTATAAAAATTTTTAGCACTTCTTCACTGCATAAATGATTCATTTGGAGGTTTATATTTAAGAGTTTTTGAAATTGAATACCTGTAGTTCTTCTAGATTACATTTCCAGGAAAACGTCCTACTTTTTTCTCCATAGAGTTTTAGACCTTCAGTGCACTCATTACCACTGACGACAGTCTGTTCCATCATGCTGCCAAGAACTGTGCACTATACAATAGAACAAGCTCCTGCACATTTTATTCACATTTTATTCATGTTTCAGTTCTAAGCTTCTAATCAAATTAATCAATTTAGGAAGAAGAAGAAAAAAAAACAATAAATAATTGAGGCCACTTGTTATCTCCAGTGACCTACTTACTTACACAAGTTAAAAACATTTTCGTACATTTACACTTTTTGACATTACAGTACATTTTTAGGGTGGATACATTTAATTAGTTGTGTAATCTAACATTGCACTCTTTCTCTTAGGTTCTTTTTCCACTTTCAAGTGCAACCACTTAGTCTGCACAGTCTGATAGCCTTTTTAATAACACTGTGCAAGAGCTAACCTGAGATAACTGATGCAGTTTTAAAGGTAAAGAAAAAACAGGCATCTTGAATATTGATTTAGTTTATAGTTCATTACCGTTTACTGCTTTGAGTCAATAAATAGCTTCGATAATTATTTTTGTAAGCACTCTTGCTTTTACATGCGTCAAAGACTTTTACAAGGACTTACTGTATGGACTAATACATGCATTCAGGGACAGATTTTTTCTTGATCACCCACTCTCAGCGTGTAATGAATCTCTAAACGTGTATGTTATTTAAAGCAAGCAGACTCATATTTTGAAGTAGTTTGTTACTGTTAGTTACTGTACTGTAAGAGTTTTATATAAACTGCAATAAAAATATAGGTTGTGTGCTACAAGGACCTGATTAAAATGATCCACACTGGGGATCATTTTTTCACTAAAATAAAAGTCACCAGCATTCCTTGATTCACTTATTCTCTTTTCTTGCATATGTTTAAAGATTTCTTAATTCTAGACCCATGATCCTCAAAATGGGGACCAGGGAGCCACAGGGTTTGTGAAGCTTTAGCCAGAAGCTTTTATTACAGTGGGGAAAATCACAACTCAACACTAGGAAAGTTATTATGCTTATAAATCATGTCAAATGAAATAAAATTTCAGGACAAAAATCTAATTTCATGGAAATTTCAGAAATTAAAATATATATATATACAGTATATGGATATAAATCTGTTTCCAACAATGAGTTAAGTCTTTTCACACGTATTACACCTAATTATTTGTACAAGAAAAACCAGATACGCATTTAAATGGTACAAATAAGCAGCTTAAATTTTTTTATCATGCGGTCGATTTTCAGAAATTGAACAGCGACCTTGTTCCTAGGCTTTGGGCACTTTAATGCAGTTTAATGCACTGAGCCTCCAACATCAAACCGTGACCCAGAAAATGTCCAACATTCCTGATCTTACAATAAATAACAGAAAGTGAAATCACTGATACATTGATGGATGAGAAAAATTGGAAACATATCAGAAAGACTTGTGCTGCACAATGAATCAGATTAATATCAAAATTGCAATATGGACCTGTGCAATTATTTAATCACAAAAGTCTGCAATTCATCGTAGGTAATATACGCATATTCAGGAACGTATGTAGAGTTTGTCAGTAATTTAATCATTATTTATTTCTTTTTTTATTTATATAATTCTGACAAACATCCTCATATCGTTTGTCCAATAATTTTCTGTTAACCTCTATAAATATGGTTAAATAATAAATGGTACATTTAATAGTTACATATCTCAGTTCCAAAGTAAATGCAAAGTGATTTTTTAATCAAATCATGCAGCTGTAATTGAGATGACGGTGAAATTTGTAAGTTGCTTCTTAATATAAAGTTTAACATTAACACTTTGCCTCTATCTGTTAAGGGGCACTGACACTGGAGACTCCTTTTATAAAAGGACAGTATACACAGTTATCTTTCCCCCCATGTGTCTGTGAACAAGTTTTTCCTGTAAAAACACTGTTTAGAAACCTGTGACTTGCACCTTCTGACCAATCAGAGTAACACATTTCGTATTATAACAATAACTATATATAAATATTATGAAATTGTTGTATCTATTTAATAGTATATTTCTAAAATAAAAAAGATGTAAGGTTGTAGCAACAGATTTCCATTGTATTGAAGTTTCTTTAAGAAGCTTTTTTTCATGCTGATTGCATGAAAAACAGTTCTCTTTAAAGTGGAGATCGTGTAACAACGATAACTTTTCATTGGCTGAAGATCTATAAGAAGTCTAAGATTTCAAAGATTTCTGTGAAATGACTAGATTTGTTATGAAATAAAATATAATAAAATAGCAGTTGTAAATGTTTATGTTTTTATTTATTTTATTTAGTGAAAATTGTATTACCCAGGCATAATAATAGTAGCTTTAGTAAAGTGGCTATAGGAAAGAAGGTGAAAATGGAACTAAGCAAAGCTAGCTAGCTGGGTTGGGGGTAGCTCAGTGGTTAAGGCATTGGATTACACTTTGGAAGGTCTCAGGTTCAAATCCCACAACCACCCAGTTGTCCCTGTTAGGCCCTTGAGCGAGGCCCTTAACCCTCAACTGCTCAGATGTATAATGAGATAAAAATGTAAGTCGCTCTGGATAAAGGTGTCTGCCAAATGACTAAATGTAAATCTAGCTAATAATTTGTTAAAATGTTGATGGTTTACAGAAATTAACTAAAAAATGTTCAGATATAGATTGAATATTTTTTTATATTCAATACAATTTCCATTTTGGTAATTCTTTCATTGTAGGGCACAATTTTTCACATGCACTTTCTAATACAATGGAATTGTTCTCACAATTTTTGATTTTTTTTTTTTTACATGTGGTTAAATCAGGTTCCTTTTTCTCATATAATTTGAATGATCTCTTACATGACATCATGTAAGTGAATTTCAGGCCATTTCATTTCACTTTGATGTTTGCATTATGAATGATTCATGTAATTAAAATCTTATTGAGGGAAGATTTTTTGGGTTGGGGGGCATTTATGTTTGTTTGGTTTTTTTTGACAATTTTTAACCCTCGGCGAAAGAAAACTCATAATTCAAGTGATCATTTAGAATCGTGTAATAAAATATTCTATGATATAATTACTGCGATAAAATGATCACGATACGAAGCGTAATATGAGCGCTTTCCTGCTTCTGGGTTCTCTTCATCTTCGAATGACGTTATTCAGGCTTAAGGCTGGGTTGATCTCAGCGAAGGAAAAAAATAAGAAGGAGCACAGGGTAGTAGGTGAGGGGGGTTTGCAGGAGGCTAACAGCACTGAGAGTAGGAACAATCATGCTTCCCTGCACACATTTTCTATTTCCAGAAGGAGTTTCTCCTGTGCATTTTTTTTCTTCTTTTGTTTGTTAATTGTTCATGAATCGAGAACCGAGGGGCACGGAAACTAGAGCTGCAGGGAGGGGGAAAAAATGGATGTTTAGTTTTTCTTTTTTTTTTAAAGACTCAGCTCACGTTTCAGACTTAGGCAGATATTATTTCCCAAACCGGATAAACACTTTCACAGACAAACTGCACATAATGACTGTTTGAAAGATGAGTCAAACAGCTTACGGGGTTATGGCTAACATTTCCAAATTACATTATGTAGCAGATTGATGGTGTTTGCGTAGATTTTTTATTTTTTTTTGCCCCACGGCAACAATATTCAATTACATACAGTACATGCAAACAGTATAAGCGCTGTTTAAATATCAATGTTTCATAAGTTCAGAGCTATAATTCAACCATAGCGCGCTCTTGGAGTAACAAAATTAACTCCCCGTTGCTAGCAGGAAGGTAGAGTCGCATAAATGATAAAGTGCAAACGTAGTGATTGGATGATGATAATAACAATAAGTGGTTGAATGTTTGATCTGAAGCTTAGCTGCTACAGTATGTTAAAGCATATGTCCGAATGTACTCCAGTGTGTGGGTGTGTGTCGGTGGGCAGATGGTGAGGACGGTGAATTACTCACGACTAGATGACTGGATGTTCACCTCGGGGCATCTTGGTCTTGTTATAATGGTGATACAGGATACAGAGCACTCATACACACACACACACACTCCTGTCTAACAGTGGCACTTTAGTTTCTGAGTGTTTTTTAAAAATACAGTCAATAAGTTGGCAGCGATAAATCAAAGTCGCTTTTCCCTTAGGGTCCATTCACGGAGAAATTAATTCCGCCGTATCGATCTCTCTTGTCTTGTGTTGGATATCGCCATCTCGATCTGACATGAGTCAACGAAAATCTTCAGCCTTCTCTGAACGAGGAAGCGCATTCCCTCCTTGTTGAACGGTAATAAAAGTGACCTGCTGACAGAGCCAGATGTGTAAAAAAAAAAATGAAGAAACAAAAATGTTAAGGGTAAAATGATGGGAAAGTAAAACCAGGGTACTGTTTAGGACAAAAAAACAGAGGCAACCAAGGCTCAGGTTTAAAAACATTTATCGGTAAAAAGTCGGCCACTCGAGATCTGGTAGTGATTAAGGATAAAGTGTAGGGCAGGATAGACAGAAATTAAATATAGAGAGCATGTAAGGCATGGGTAATGTTAGGGGTAAAAAGAAAGGTCTTTAAGGGGCAAGACAGAAAAGGAGTACAAATCTATAGTGCACTAAGAATAGGGATAAACAAAGCGGGTACCACTTATTGGTAAAGTGGTGCATTAAGGGATAAAAGGATAGACAGGGCTATTGATAGGGGTTAAAGAGACTGGTGAGCTGGGGTGACATTTAAGTGGTGAAAAAGGAGCCAATGAAGCAGGGGAAAATAACGGCCAAGTAGTCTCGGGTACCAGGGTACAAGGAATCAAGAGCACCGGAATGTGTATCAGGCTTTGGTATATAGACAAAGGAGACATGGGTCCTCTTTATGGAAAAAAAAAGATGTGGCAAGTAAGACTTAATACAGAAAAAAGTCCTTAGGGATATAAAGCAGGGTAAGTGATACATGGGAATCGTCTGAATACAAAAAAACGGGGTAGGTGCCATTTATTGGGAAAATTTGGCCAGGTGAGATTGGATAGAAAAGATGGACTTCTGTAACACGGGTACCATTTTGAATAGTGTCTGTGGGTACGCAGGGGCAGGGTATTGTTTAACAGTTAAAAGGGGCAGGTAAAAGATGGCGAAGGTGGGACTTGAGGGACGGATTTGTTTAGGAGCAAAGTGAAAAGAGACTGTTAATAGAGTGGTAATATAGTGAAATAAAAATATAAGGAAGCTGAGACTAAGTTTTGATTAGTCGTTTCAAAAATGGGGACTGGTGTCATAAGGGTACTGTTTAGTGTTGTGGAAATGAGGCAAGTGAGACCTAGATACTATATATGGGTATAAAGGAGCAGATGAAACATGGATATTGTGGAACAGTTACAGAGGGACAGGTGTGAATTTAGGGTAACATTAGGGATGATAACATGGGGAAGGTGGGACTGAGGTAATGTCTAGAGGTAAAACAAGGAGTTGGTGTAACAGGGGTAGTATATATCGTAAAATCTTTAGAATAACACTACAGATACGAGGTGAAGTCTTACGGGGAAAAGGTTTTTTTTTATTGAGAAAGTAAGGAAATGAGGGAGGTAAGGAGAGAATAAATAAAGAGCGGAAGGAGAAAGAGGGAGGATGTGCATGTGTGGGTGGAAAGTAGTGTCCAGTCGGCATGTTTGAACGAGGCTGGTGAGCGATGGTGATGACAGAGTGGTGTAGTGCCCAAAAAGGAAGCACCTCTCACAGACGCCTTAGCAGCATGTTTGCAAAAGCAGGTAGCCGTCCAAGCCCAGTCCGTTTGTAGCGACGGCAGATAGAGTTAGAAGCGACCTAGCTGCCATGCCTATCGCGGTCCGGTAGTGCAACGTAGACTGCGAGACTGCGGTAGTGGCATATCCAGCATTTACCAAAAAACTGACGTGGCTTTCACCCTCCTGTTGCTGCGACAGCAATCCTGAATGGGGGCCTAAACGTCAAGGTAGTGGCCAGTTTCCTTTTGGTGGATGAGTCGCAATGACTGGCCGTAAACAAAATCTAAAGTGCACCGACAACTAGCACAATCCTCCAGTGGCTGACCCTCGGCAGGCTGCTGAGCGACGATGTCTGATCCACATGTTTTAGAGTCCATGTGGTGTATGATAGGGCCCTGTAAATGTGCCACTCTTTCTCCTGACTAACATACCTCGAACTGAGCTCCATACCTCCCTTTTATTGATTGGAGAAAGCCAGAGGTCCTCAGCCATTTACTCACACCAGCCATGCTATATTTAGTGGCCCCGCCCTTCACATACCTGCTGATGGGGAGGCTGCATACCAAACTGAGCTCCCTGGAGTGATCAAGGACCGGAAAAATATTTGGGCACGTGCCCATCACTGGAGGACCCGTGACAATATCTATATAAAAAGGGGCAGATGAGGTGGGTAATTGGAAGCCATTAAATGAAGGACAGATGAAACAGGGGTATGAAGTTTACTGTTTGGTAATAATAAAATGGGGAAGGTGAGACTTGTGTAGTGTCTAGCAGTGAAACAAGTGGTTGGTGTAAAAGGGTACTGTTCAGTGGTGTAAGAATGCTGCCTCGAAATAGTAAGATGGGGAAAGGTGGGTAATATTTAGTGATGAAACCAGGGACTTGTGTAGCAGGGGTAAGGTACGGCAGGATAAACTGCGTAGATAATGTAGACCAAGATAGTGTTCAAGGGCAAAAAGAGTACTGTAGTGTACTGTTTAGCAAGAAAAGAGGGGCAGTAAACTAGGGTATTATTCACACACACAAAAATAAGACGGTGACAGAATAGCAGTGTTTTGGAATTACCTGATGGGGAAATTGAGACTCTGTTTTTAATGGTTAAACAAAAGAGAGACAGGTGTCATAGTGGTACTGTTTAGGGGTAAACTCACAGGCCACTGAGACCCTGTATGGGTAGAAAGGGGGCAGATCAAGTGGGTACCATTCGTGAGTGGTATTCGATATTACTTACCAGAAAGGAAGCAGGCGAGACAGGATGCTGTTTTGGAATAATAAGATGGAGAATGTGAGACTCACATAGTGTTTAATGGTTAAACAAAGAGCCACAAATAGTGTGTATGAGTATGTAGAAAGGAGCAGATCAACTGGGTGGCTTTTACTGTATGAATAAAAGTGGGGCAGATGAGAGGGGTAGTGTAAAGTTAAAGAGGGACAGACATGACCAGACACCGTTGAGGGACAACAGATGAGAAAGTTGAGGGTCCCTAGTATGTGTCCCCACTTTTTCACACTGTGCTGGTATAAATACAGTATGTGTGTTCACATTGGAGTATTGTTTATTAATTTACATATGTAAGGGTTATTGTGAAAACTAGATTTGTGTGTGTGTGTGTGTGTGTGTGTGTGTGTGTGTGTGTGTGTGTGTGATAAATCTTGCATGGCTCTTCTTTGTTCTTGATGAGCTCCATTAATCT
>JAQMYL010000003.1:26062121-26077163 GCA_030014365.1 Clarias pachynema | reverse complement strand
AAATACTAATGTAACATGGATTCTGTTTATAATTATGGCTTTCCAGCTAGTACTAGTAGTACTACAACAGTGACCCCTTTTACCATTGCAAAGAAGGCTATGCATGTCCTGTGCAGGGCAATAAGTCAGGAAAGGTGTCGCATTTTGCCAGAAAAGGCAAATATGGTGAAATTTCTGCAAAAGAATTGCTAAAATTCAAAGCTTATATATTCATATATACTTTAAAATTGAACAATATATTAAAAGTTAAAGCATAAAATGTTTTGTTCAATAAAAATGTATTCTTGAGTCATCCACCATAATTTTGTGGCTTTTGTAAAGTATCGGTTCAGGCACCGTTTTAGCACCGGTACCGTTTTAAAAGTATCGATTTGGCACCGGTACGATACTCAACCCTACTCGGCACCGGCTGCTTTAAAAACCAAACTGAAAGCGGCTCCAATTTCTTCTAGATAACATGGTTAGGGCCCGTGGTGTTATGTCTACACTAAATCTTGCAGAAAAAAATTAATAAATACAGGAAAAAAATTGGTAAACTCGCTTCACTTGGCTCAAGTTTTGAGCGGCTCCCGGACGTACTTAGCCAACTTAGCCGGCGCTCAGTTCGTTGCTCGTTTGCCAAAAACGCTTCGTGTGCTGACAGAATTTTAATTGGTGAGGCGGGGCGTCCGTATGCCGAGGTACCACCATATATGGAGTTAAACAAGTTAAACTCTGTCCTCAGCTCTAACTGCACATTCTCTCTGCCTCATTTTAATGTCTTGTACCATTTTGTTTGCAAGATCTAAAAGCCACGAGTGCTATAAAGGCACAAAGTGAGACGCCATTAGAGCGGTGCGTCGCTTCATTGTATTAAAATAAAAAACCTGACAATAAATGGTACTGATGGGAATTTCACGATTGGTTTAGAGAGAGTTTGCGACTCGCAGGATTTTGTTTAACGCGACATTACCTTTGAAATTTCGGTTGTTTGATTTGTCTCAGCGGCGTCGCGGTCACACTCCGTTTGTTCATGCTTTTGCAATATTACTGTTTCAAATCTCATTCTGAATCTCAGCCTTATCTCAGTGATGAGCTGAAACAGGGCTGATGGATAGAAACAACTCCAAAAGCTTCTTCCCATAATTCAATTTGATGTTTCTTTCGCTGTTCTACAAAGTGTAATTTCAATTTTGACCAATTTTTCTAACTTTAATGAAAGTTTTAATTATACATACATAATAAAACATGTACTGTTAAAGAAAAAACAACTTTAATATTTACTGCCAAGCTGCAAAAGTTGAGTGAATGCGGCACAAGTTTTCTTTACAACTGCGTTAAAGTTACAGGAATGCTGTGAAGCAGAGACTCACATAACTAGCAGAGGGATTCGAACCCGGAATGACGGAGTGAACGTTTCTGTTGCACCTCTCGGGCACGCCTGTGTAAGCAGCACAAATCCGGTTACATCCGGCAGAAACCCATTCGAATATGATTACGGGCCGATTGATTAGTGCACTTCTACTAGTTATAGTAATAATAGCTGTTGTAGCAGTAACAACAGCAGCTCTAGTAATAGGTCTAGTAAGAGTGGCAGTAATAAAAGTAGTACCAGTAATAATAATTACAGTAACATAAGTAATAGTAGTAATAACAGTAGTAATCATAGTGGTGTAAGTAACAGTACAGTAGTAGTAGTAATAATAGCAGTACTAGTAATAGTACAAATAGTAGCAGTAGTAGTAATAGTATCAACAGTAATAATGGAATTAATGGTAGTAGTGAATGTAGTAAAAGTAGTAAAAATAGTGCTAGAAGTAGTAGAAGTGATATTAGTAATAGTAGTAATAATATCGGTAATAGTAGTAACAACAGTAGTGGTAGTGATAGCAGTAGTACTGATGGAAGTAGAAGTAAGTGAAAAAGTTGTAGTAGTAGTAATAATAGTTATAGCAGTAATAGTACAAGTACTAGTACAGATAGTAGTAGCAGAAATAGTAGTGATGAAGTATTAAAAGAAGTAGTAGTATAAATGGTAGTTATAGCAGGAATAGCAGGAATAATATCAGTTATATTAGTAGTACTAATAGGGGTAGGAATAGATATAGGGGTAGTAATAGTAAAAATGCTAGTAGTAATATAATAGTAGCAATAGTAGAACAAGTAGTAAAAGAAGTAGTAGTAATAAAACTAGAAGTATAGAAGATAAAAGTAGAAGTAGTAAAATTAGTAGTAGCAGAAATGGTTATACCTGGAATAGTAGTAATAATATCAGTAATTAGTAGTAGTAACTGTACTAGTAGTGATAGGAGTACAAATAGAAGTAGGCGTAGTAATAGTAATAACTTTAGTAGTAATAGTAATAATAGTACTAGTAGTAGAATGTAGTAAAAGTAGTAGTAATAGTGGTGACAGCAGTAATAGCAGTAGTGATAGTAGTAATAGTAATACTCTTAGTAGTACTAATAGAAATAGTTGTAGTAATAACATTTGTAGTAATAATAGTAGTATCAGTAGTAGTGATGAAAGTAGTAAAAGTAGTAGCAGTAGTAATATTAGGAGTAAGAGCAGTAGTAATAGGAGTGATTTTGGAAGAACTGGAGCAGCACTAATAGTAGTAGTAGTAACAGTATGCTTCCTGTTACACACACACACACACACACACACACACACACACACACACACACACACACACACACAGACAGAGTGCCTATCCGCTGCTGCCACCTTGAGGATGTGTGTATATGGCTATGGTTTGTAAAACAGGTCTGTATATCAGACTCATCTTCAAACAATACGTAAAAAAAAAAATAAAAAAAGTGAAAGTATTGCCATTCAGTTGTCCCATGTGGCATGCGCGTTCAGTAGAGTTTTCAGTGTCCTTGTTGTTTATCTCTCCTGAGTTATGAACACTGTTCATCGCTACACCTGGGTGAAGCATGACTCTCCATCACAAGCCTGTGCATCTTACCTTCAGATGACCCCACTCAGGCTTTCTGCAGCCTGTCTGACCCCGCTAACCCTGACCTCATTACTAGACGGTGCTCTTCGTGTGGAAGATGAGCGCTATTATCATTCAGAGCTCATGCATGCACTGAGCATGAACCAGGAAGAGAGAGAGATGAAAGATCTTAATCATTCAAAAGATTCCATCTCCTTCTGAAATAAAACGACGTGATATGGAGTGATGTTGTGCTGATATTCAGTACAACAGCACAACCTCGAGTGCGATACTGCATTTATACAACAGTTTCACAAACTGTATTTATTATCAAATAATTACACTTTGCTTGTTAAATAGAAGGTGTAGTTAAATGTCTCAGTGCTGCCGTAGTCTATATCAGCACTCATCTGGAAGCCTCATCCAAACGGTCGGAAATAAATGTTGTATAATTAATGATGGCGGAGCTCGATAAGCCTGTTCTCAGACAAGAAGTGAGACACCGTTCACTAATATATGATATATGATATGACCGACCATCGCTGCACCTCTAATCCTGACACCTGGACGCTGGATCTCACCACAGTGCTGAATAACAGGCCGTTAGTGGTGGAGCTCCGGGAGAAAGAAATGATGCATCTAATGGTGGGGTTGTGTGAAAGCGCTCATTCTGTGTTATGTAACGAGTCTCGCGGTGGAGCTCTGTCGCAGGCCCCATTCTACATTATATAACAGGACTCATGGCGGAGCATCGTGTGTGACGGGTCTGATTGCCGAGGTCTGTGATAAGCCTTGTTCTGAAATAAATGATGAAGCTCTGATTAACCCTCATTCTGAACTCGTGCTTGGGCTCTGCAACAGACCATAAGATAAATAATAATAGTCAGCAGGAGGGCGGGGCAGCACATCATTCAGAACCTCTCATCAACACAATCGTGCACATGTCAATTTTTTTATTTAAAAAAAGAAAAAAGAAATTGTTTATTAATTGTAATCAATGTAAAATTTTCAATGAATCATGATGTTGATTTGAAGTCATTAGAAGCTACACTAGAGCAGGACTGAGTGGAGACTGCGTAGTATATCTATATAAATAAAAGAAAGGTTTTGTCTGTACATTAATCAGAACTCGCTCTTTCAATGATATCTTTACGTTTCATACACTGGAGGACCAGAAACCACTCTCAGAATGTTTTTTGATGTTTGTCCTGATGATTTAGTTTCAGCTTTTCAGCATTTCGGGCTCAAAGGAATTTAATGAAACTTTGCCAGTCCTTTGATATTAGCCTGAAGTTAAATCTGCACCATAGATTTAATTAAAATGTTGAGTAAAAGGAACGTTATGAGCCGCTTTGTGCCAGATTACCTCACCGCCATAGTTTACCGTAATGCCCCTACAAAGCGCTGAAATCGTTGAAAGCGTTGAACACGGCTCAGATCACTCCAAAAAAAAGGTATGTAACTTTTGAAAACTGATCTTTCAAAGATGAAAGGACAGATCAGTGTACGTTTATTCTTCCCGAGGGAAGTTTAAAACCAGTTTGTCTCATACTTTCCGAAACCACGGCGCTAATTAAAGCAGTGATGTGAAGCGTCACCATGAGATAAAACGCGGGACGTTAGAGTAAAATCATCCGCAGCGGTCCGAGGTGAGGGTGTGTAGGAGACCAGAACTGAGAGTGTGAGACGCTCAAATAAAAGTGTTGACTAAAAGTGATGTCATGAACAGTCGGGTGCCGGATGTAATAATCTACATTAAACAGGGAGTGTGTTTGTCTGACCACCAAAGAAGGACAACTTAGTGTAAACAAGGCATGAGATACTCAACCTTACAGAATGTGATTTCTTTGTATTAATAAGTTAGACAGAGAGTTCTGCTGTACAGAAAGACAGACAGACATGTACGTGGACTTCAACCTGAAATAATAATAATAATAATAATAATATCACTGATTACATTAAAGATCAGCAGATTATTTTTAGCTTTAATCTTATATAATAAGGTCTTATCATGGTCTTAGGAGGTGTGTCCAGACTTTTGACTCGTAGTGTACGCACTATAATATTTTGCTGGACCGCCTTTAGCGCTGATTAAGAAACACAGTCGTTCAGCAATTGCATTAATTTTAGAAGAGGCTCAGACTGGACTCATCAGATCACATGACCTTTTTCCATCGCTCCAGGGCAAACTGAGCCCTTTTTTTCTGACGAGTCTCACTAACAAGTGGTTTCATGATGGACACACAGACGTTTAGCCCCAATCTTGTGAGTTCTCATCACACTGTCCATTTTAAATGACACTTCAAGTGTTTAAGTGATCTCCTGACATGCTCATTAAATATTTATATTTTTTTCCCAGCCATGTTTCTTCTGCAAAGTTAACAGTACAGCACTGTTCTTCCAGGTTTTACTAAAGTATTGGACAGTTCGTAGACACACGGTATTACAAACCAAAGGTGCAAATCTTGGAGGCTTAATTCTTGTTTGTTATCAGACCCACCATTTCTGTAAATTAGTTAGGCTGAGGATCAGGGAATACAGGGCAGATAATACAGAATCTCCAGTTCCAACAGCCATCATATGCGACGCAGCTAAAATCACTATAAGGGTTCATATCATTTCTTACTGTTTAATGGTTTAAAAAAAAAAAAAAAAAAAACGTATTAAAGTAAATTTAGAGCAACAACATGAAGCTTCACCTAATCGATCAAACTGACCTGCGTTGTATTCAGCAAAGGCAAAACTTAGATTAGATTAGACTGTACACACACACACACACACACACACACACACACACACATACACACCACATTAAGAAGCTTCTTTTATTTTCAGAACAAACATTTTATAAATTTGGCAGCAGGACAAGTCGTTTGCTTGTCAACTAAAGAAAGATCAAAGTGAGAGGTCTATTAAAGTCTCAGTCAGACGGCTGCTTGATGTATGATCCATTAATCATTAATAGCTCTTTTAGAAATGACTATAAACAGTGTGCTTGGCAAACAAGAAAGTGGAGGGAATATCTCTCCCCAGTGGCTCTGATGCTGATGCTGATTAGGACAATCTAATTCACTCCAGAAGACGTTTTTGAAGCTCTTAACTGTAGTTGGACAGGGCTGTCCTCTCTCACCTCCACTCTCCGCTATCTGAACTGATTCATTCATTTCCACCACCACTGCTTTACCACGTTACATAAACAATAGTGACTAGAGGATCCGAGTGATTCCGTCTGGTGCGGATATGTATCGAGTTCATGACGTCATGCGTCTTCATTGGACTTTCGCTAACTGGCAGCTCGTTATGAGGTTCTGCCTTTCTGAAAGGTCGACCAATCATCATAGAGAAAAGTTGTGCTTCGAGGCGGGACAAATGAAGACAGTCCTACCCAAGAAATGTTGGGATTCTCACCTTAGATTAACTTATTCCCAGTGAGTTTCAATCCTCCGTCCAATTAAAACAGAGAGCACATGAGTCCCTAACATACAGTACGCTAGAAGTGTCCAGAAGTGGGTAGTAATGAGTTACATTTACTCCGTTACATTTACTTGGGTAACTTTTTGAAAAAAATTTGACTTCTATGAGTAGTTTTACTGCACCGTACTTTTTACTTTTACTTGAGTAGATTTGCGAAGAAGAAACGCTACTCTTACTCCGCTACATTCAGCTACACGCGACTCGTTACTTTTCTAACCATTTATTCTACACATTAGATAAATGCAGCCGGCGGATCTACTGTACCACGTGACTGTGTTTCACCAATCAGCCGCAATAACAATAACCACATGTGGTCAAATGACCAAACAGAAACGCTGCATAGCAGGGGAAAAAAAACTTCAGCCGTGGTAGACAGTGAAATAAACATGTTTCGGTTAGTTTAGCTGTTTTATTTAATGTTGCAATGTTAAAACATATAATTAGCAAATAAACTAGAGGTTAAAAAAATATAATTTTCTTACATTTGTTCTGCTGGACACAGTTTATGGTAAAGTGAGACACTTGTACTGTACATGTTCTAAGGTTATTTTCTATCTCCTGAGCCATTTGCAGGGCGACTGAGTATACAGTATATCTTACACATAATATAGTTTACACTGTTCAAACATACATATGTTACCTACAGTAGGTATTTGCTTCAAAAGTTTTATATTATGAAAAAAGGGAGATTAGGAAATTTGTGTTTCTTGTTCCTTAATTTGCTATTTTGTAAAGATAATTAGTTTTACCGATTTAATTTATTACATTTATTTCATTTATTTTATTATTTGGAAATGTCACAATTTGTACGTTATTTCATCATTTTGTCTGGCTGCTTACATCATTTCTAAAAAAAAATAATAATAAGTTGGACATTATGATGAAAGAGTTACTCAGTACTTGAGTATCTTTTCACCGAATACTTTTTTACTCTTACTTGATGTACGCTGCATCTTGAGTAATATTATTCTGAAGTACAGCTACTCTTACTTGAGCACAATTTTTGGCTACTCTACCCTCTGCTAGTATCTGTTAACACGGTATCGTAGTGTTTCTTACAATGTTCATTGATTTAACACAAACTGATTTCTTTGAACAGTCACATATTTTATAGTTTAATTTCAATAGAAGAACAAAGTAGAGAACGCATTTGTTAAACTTGTAATTATTATGAAATTTTTATTAGGTGAGTCAGAATAAAAGCAATTCAACAGCTCTGTATTAAAATGCTTTACTTTTTAAACCTTTACTCCCCAAACAAACAGCTTTGTAATAAATACAGGAAGTGGTCAGATTTTTAACTTAAATGCAACTTTTTCAATTTGTTTTTCATTAAAAACCACACCGAAGCTCCAGATCGGCCCATTACACGGCTACTCATAGGGCTCTGCGTTACATCTTCTTAAATTTAAAGAACACTTTATCTCTTGCTTCTTCCTCACGGGGGTGCTTTACATCCCACGATCACATTTACTTCCACAGAAACGTCACCCATGAGGGCACTTTATTGTCACATCCTGTATATGGCTGTAGTCTGGGGCACTTCTGGATTTCCTCATAACTAGGACAGCCATTACAGAACCTTTGATATGTTTTCTTCTTTGTGCAGATGCCTCAGAGGATGTGTTATCCTGTTTCGGCCACCATGATGGCATGTTAGAGGGCACATTATTGTTTTTGTTTCACTATGGCAGGACCGTAGAAGGCATTTGATCACTTTTAAAACATTTTAAAGGGCACTTTATCATTTAATCTACTTTGAAGGCACCCTAAAGAGAACATTTGTGTTTTTCTTTTTGTTGTTGTTGTTTTTTTGTCCCCAAGCCGTGCTTATGAGCACCAAAGTTTAAAGCAGATTCAGGGACACCATCCTATCATTATGAGGACATTATAAATGTCTCAAAAATCTTGAACCAATTGTGTTCTTGCATTTAAAGGAGCCAAAATATTACCTACTGTGGTGAAGGTGTGGGTTAGGTGAAGTTTAGGCACAACGTCAATCATCTAATCATTATGTCAATGGAAAGTCTTCATAAACCAGGAACATGAACATTTGGTCCCCGAAAGTACTGTGAAACATGAATGTGTGTGTGTGTGTGTGTGTTGGCTTGTATGTGTGTGTGTGCTGCACTCACAGGTAATGCAGGTCAGTAATGCTCGTGTACCGAGGTCAGTGTATCGTCTCCATCTCTCGGAAACACGATCACACACTGTGGGAACCACAATCTCCGCAGCAACGAAGAACTGAACGGCAAACGTCACAAACACTCCGAACGAGTAGAGCACCTTCACCAGGAGATTAGACCTGCAACAGAGGATATTTAAAATCAGTTTAATCACACACACACACACACACACACACACACACACACACACACACACACAGTCAGGGATATGAAGAGTATAAAAACTTCATCTTAATTCTCTTTGGCTTGTTCCTTAGTGAAGGTTTTATATACAACCCTACCACGTAGTTTCCCTATGAGGGCCGATGCCAACTGAAACTCATTTCAGAAGCTAAAAAGCCTCAATTACAGAAAGAACCTTTGAGGAACCTGGTTTTTCTAAGAGTGCATGCATATATTAGCATACTGAAGTACATTTGCATATTCGTTTGAATATAAATTACTTTGTAAAAGTAACTTCTAGCCTGAGTCCTGTTTTTTTTTTTGTTGATGTACTGTAGTATTGTTACCAGGAGTCATGTGGCAGGTTGAGAGTGATGCTTCCTTTGATGTCTTCACCGAATCGGAGGTAGCCAACCGTCGCCAAGGTAACGTAGAGGACAATGACGATGCCCATAGAGACATCAAGGGTGCAGGGAAAGCGCTTTGGCTCACGCATCTGATTTTCTACTGGAAGAACCTGCACACACACACACACACACACATTATATTATATTATATTGTTTTTGCTTACACATAAGCTGCATTATGAGCAAGAGTGAAGTTATACTGAGTATCAACACCAGTTCTGATTCAGCTACAGCCATGAGACCACAAATATTTTTACTTATTCTGCTAAATTGTGCTAAATGATAGGCCTCACGATGGAGCTCCATGACAGGCCCCATAATAAACTAACAGGCGAGTCATACTTGGTCGCAAACTTTATATCATGAAACGCGTCATGTAATAATGTTCACATGATTCAACTTTTAGTTCTTTATGGGGCCTGTCGCGGAGCTCCATCATGAGGCCCATCATTAACATTTAGTTTAAAAGACCTCAAGCTGGAGCTCTCTAATACATCCCATATTGAACTACATGATGGGGCTGATGACAGACCTCCATAACAGGCCTTATGATGAGCTTAATGCTGGGCCTATGATGGAGCTACATGACAGACATTACAACACAGTGAATGATGGGCCTACAGGAGGAGCTCTGCAATAGGCACACACACACACACACACACAAACACTCATTCACACACTACGGGCAATTTGGGAACACCAATTGCCCTAATCTGCATATCTTTGGACTGTGGGAGGAAACTGGAGTACCTGGAGGAAACCCGCCAAAGCACAGAGAGAACATGCAAACTCCAGAGATGGGAATCGAACCTGGCCTTGCCATGTGCTTCATTCTGGGAGTTACACTGCAGCTTTGTGAAAGGTCTTACACTGAAATAAGTGAGGAGTCTCATGATGAAACCTGGTGAAAGGGCTTATTCTTAATGGTGGGCCTCATGGTGCAGCTCCGCGACAGTCCTCATACTGAGCTAAATAATAGGCCTTGTGGTAGAGCTCCAGGATACGAATTATACTGAAATAAACATTGCATCTCATTACAGAGCTCTCTGACTCAGACTTGTCGAAACTGACAGGTACTAATCCTCTTTCTGACACACACACAGACACACACACACACACACACACACACACTTACCACTCCAATCCCTTCAAAGGCAAAAATGGCAGTTCCAAAGAAGAAGGGGAACTTATTCCATGTGGAGACGTATGGGAGCTGCCTGGGATCGCCAATATCCTACACACACACACACACACACACACACACACACACACATACATATTACTGTATTATGTTTATTATGCTTATTTGACTTATATATTTTGTATTTTTATAACATACAGAAATAGAACAGAAACAACACACACACACACACACACACAATTTGTCATATTTAAACCTGGGACACACACACTCACAGTGAGAATGTAGGCGAAGATGAGCGCGAGGCTGGCGGCCATGGCGAGGTTAGCCGCACCACACAGGGGTGCCATGTTGCTCAGCTCCCTGATGAAGGTCAGGAGGATGAGGAAGGGTAGGAGGAGGAGCATGTACACTCGCTGGTCCAGCCCCGTCGCCGTGGCAACATCAACAGGTCCACCGTCTCCATCTGAGCTGTTTGAGTGAAAGTGAACTGCTTCTGATGATGATGATGATGAGGAGGAGTTCATATTGTGTCCCTCTAACACCTATACACACACACACACACACACACACACACACACACATCAGAAACACAGATGAATACACATTTTTTTTAAATTGATATCTAATGCTGGATTCTGATTGGATGTTTGGTTGCTATTCAAATTTGCAGTCATATAAAGAGCAGATTCTGATTGGACGATAGCCAGTGCCTGTCTGATTGGATAAGGCAAAGACCTTCTTAATGAATAGTCTATCTACGGATTCTCATTGGACATCTGGACATTTTAGTTACAAAACGAGAAGACGGATTCTGATTGGATGATGGAGTGTTCACCTGTTTAATGTTTTCCGCCAGGAAGACAAAGTACACGCTACAGAAGCCCAGCTGGGTCAAAACCAGGAAGAAGTTCACCAACAGTCTGTAGGGGGGGGAGAGAGAACCGTCATGAACGACTTTGGAATAAATAAACTGTGTAACTTTTTAAATAAGAACATCAGCGCTCAGACGTTCGCGGCTAGCTAGTGACCTAGCATCCTCTATATCAGAGTACATGTAGCTAGAGTGAGGAAAGGCATGATAGGACGCCGTACCTGCCGAAATTGGATCCTCTCCTCAGGCAGTGGGAGGAGCTTGTCTCCATGGCAACCGCTACCGTCTCACTATAACTTAGAGGCGATTTCTTTGACCTGAGCATGAGAGTGATGGTAAATAAATGACAAAGCGCGCACACACACACACACACACACACACACACACACACTCACCTCTCGCTCAGCTGGTGGCTGCAGTTCACCAAGATGTGCATGCAGTGCACACAAACCACTCCCATCAGCACCAAACACACCGGACCCAACTACGCAGAGAGAGAGAGAGAGAGAGAGAGAGCAGCATGC
Source organism: Clarias pachynema (assembly GCA_030014365.1). Taxonomy (NCBI): domain Eukaryota; kingdom Metazoa; phylum Chordata; class Actinopteri; order Siluriformes; family Clariidae; genus Clarias; species Clarias pachynema. The sequence continues at coordinate 26,065,475 of JAQMYL010000003.1, read as the reverse complement.
TGCTTATATATAATTTTTTCCCACGAATAGCCATTTAAATAAACAGATATTACTAAAACTGATCTTTAAAGGAAATGGCTGATCTCAGGTCAGCTCTAGCGAACAGATATAGCGACCACAGGCATCACCCACCAGTATCCCAGCATTCCTCAGTGCCAGCGGCAATCCCAGCAGCCCTGTGCCGATGTTGCCCTTCAGCAGATGGAGTAAAGTCTGAGTGAAACTGAGAGAGAGAGAGAGAGAGAGAGAGAGAAAGATAACATTAACATGTTTAATGTATAATGTGTTCTGGGGAAAAGTATTCTGCCCTCTAGAGGAGGAAAGCGGGATTTACACCCTTCACTGCGCGTTCAGATCATGTGCCTAGGGTGCACGCATCCTTCACCAGAAGACTCAAATATATGTACTCATTTGGATTATGATTAAAGTAGCATGTTTGTTTTGTCGTCGGTCCAGATTTAACCGTATTTGGGTCCGGATGCGGACCGGAGTCCGCCTATTGAGTACCCCGGGGGTAGAGCATAGAGTACATATTGTGTAGTGCATAGAGTATAATGTGTAGGGTATAGTGTAGAGTAAATAGTACATGGCGTGTAGTGTATAGGGTATAGTGTGTAGTGTAGAGTGTTCAGTACAAAGCATTTAGTGTATATTGTAAAGTATGTAGTGTATAGTGTAGAGTATATAGTACAAGGTGTGTAGTGCGTAGGGTATAATTTGCAGTGTGTAGTGTAGAGTATATAGTACATAGCGTGTAGTGCACAGAGTATAGTGTGTCGGGTATAGTGTAGAGTATATACTGTAGTACATAGTGTGTAGTGCATAGGGTATAGTGTGTAGGGTATAGTGTAGAGTATATAGTACATAGTGTGTAGTGCATAGGGTATAATTTGTAGTGCGTAGTGTAGAGTATATAGTACATAGTGTGTAGTGCATAGAGTAGAGTGTGTAGGGTATAGTGTAGATTAAATAGTACATGGCGTATAGTGTAGTGAAAATAATATGGAGTGTGTAGTGTATATTGTATAGTGTGTAATGTATAGTGTACAGCATATATTATATAGCGTGTAGTGTATATTGTGTAGTGTGTAGTGTATAGCGGAGAGTATATAGTACATAATAAGTAGTGTATTGTGTATTATACGTGGTGTGTGTAGTGTACATATTGCATAGTGCATTATATAGTGCATAATATATAGCATGTTGCACATAAAGTGCATAGTGTAGTGTATATAGTGCATTTTGTGTCGTGTAGGGGCAAGTGCATAGAATGTGTACTGTAGTATGTAGTGTATAGTACACAGCATATAATATACACTCTCTGTAACGTGTGATGTGTAATGCATAATGCATAGTGGTTAGTATATACTACATACTGTGTACTATATCATGAACAGTGAATTGTATATTGTATAATATACACTCTAGATCCTGTAGTATATCATGTATAATGCATAGTGTATATGATCTATACACTGGGTGGTATATAGTACATATGATGTGGTGCATAATGTATTGTGTAGTGTGTATTGTGTATTATGTATAGTACTGTATATAATGTATACTGTAGCATATTATATAGTGCACAATACAGTATGTACTGCCTATAAATAGGTATATATTACATAGTGTATAATATAGTGCATGGTGTAAAGAATATAATTTGCAGTGTATTGTGTGCAGTATGTAGTGTACAGTGGGCTTGTGTGGTGTAGTGCACTCACGTGATGCCGTGTGACTGTTGCTCCCCGGCGTTCTCCTCGTCCGAGTTCTCTTCTCCAGCCTCCTCCATCAGAGGGGTCATCATCTCCATATCTGAGTAAAGTCACAGGACAAAAGGGTCAGCATACAGCTGGTTGAATAGTGTGTTTATACACTCCATACTTTAAAACGTACAGTATCATGCAGTACGGAACTGAAACAGTAAACTGAATCAAAGGTGACCCCGCGACACAAAACAGTCCCTGGAGCCGTAACACACTGTGCTTAGGTTGTTTAAATGAGGGCAAAACAGGGCGAGTTGAGTCGGCATCATTCAGAGTAATGACACGTCTGGATTCAGTACAGCACTCACACTCGACTTGTTGCAGTGCGCTTTAATGAATGTTCCTACTACAAACAGATGTAAGCTCTGCTTCATGGTGCGTACAACGATACATACAGTAAACAACTGCAGCTTTCCACACTTACAGAATGCTTGGCCACACATCTTAATTAATGCCATATACTGTATAGGCAAAGAGGCAATAAGAGCATCCATTTGAGATCTCTCATTGGTCGGCTGATTCCACAGGGGTCCTTTTCTAGCCTTTAATCAGTATGGACACCATGAATTATGGAATCAAACAGAATTTGAGAAGAAAATAAAGGCACTGGGTTGACTGAGTTGAGTTCATGGGATGCCTGAACACACACCCAAACAGGTTGGTTTAGTTCACATTAGCGTCAGATTGATGTTACTCTTGATAACGTGTTCTCGTCAGGAGAATATTTGCATTTACCATCACATGCATAAAGACTAAGTTTAAAACTCTCACTCGTTTAATTGACCAATCATGTTGCAGCGGTGCAATGCATGACGTTCACGTTATATATCAACCATCAGAAAGAAGGAAACAGCTTCTTGATGAGACGGGAAAACAAGTAACTCAGCTAATCACTCTTTAAAACCGTGGTTAGCAGAAAAGCATCTCAGCACACAAAACGTCAGGGGAAAAAAAATGCAGTAACTTCTTCCAACCGGTATCTGATGTCACAACCTGACTAAAATAGGACACTAAGGAACTCGATTTTCCATTTGCGGACATCTCCGCTCTATATAAATCTTTTATAATTTAATTAAAAAATTTTGTTATTGTAAAGCGGCCTTGAGTCTCTTGAAAGGCGCTATATAAAATAAACTTTTTATTATTATTATTATTATTATTATTATTTTATAGACAAACAGACATAGATAGATAGATAGATACATAGATAGATAGACAGACATAGAGCTATAGACATAGAGCTAGACATACAGACACGATAGAAAGATAGAAAAGATAGAAAGGGAGACAGACAGAGATAGACAGACAGACAGACATAGAGCTAGACATACAGACAGACAGACAGACAGACAGATACATAGAATGTCAGACAGATAGCTAGGCTGACAGACAGACAGATAGATAGACAGATAGATAGATAGATAGATAGATAGATAGATAGACCATGTTGTATTTAGTGCACACTGATTACAGGCAGACAGACAGACAGACAGACAGACAGACAGACAGACACATAGAATGTCAGACAGATAGCTAGGCTGACAGACAGACAGACAGACAGATAGATAGATAGATAGATAGATAGATA
>JAQMYL010000003.1:26051048-26062021 GCA_030014365.1 Clarias pachynema | reverse complement strand
ATAGATAGATAGATAGATAGATAGATAGACCATGTTGTCCTTAGTGCACACTGATTACAGGCAGACAGACAGACAGACAGACAGACAGATACATAGAATGTCAGACAGATAGCTAGGCTGACAGACAGACAGACAGACAGATAGATAGATAGATAGACCATGTTGTATTTAGTGCACACTGATTACAGACAGACAGACAGATAGCTAGGCTGACAGACAGACAGACAGACAGACAGACACTTACCCAGTTGCTGCTCCATCTTCATTGAACAGTGGCAGTGGGCGTGGCTTCAGCGAGTCGCGCGCTTTGATGCGTTGGCATGTATATACACATATATGAACAATAAACACACACACACACACACACAGTGTATTTTATGAGAACCATCAGAACAGATAAATAAGCAGTAATCACAGGGGAGCTCGCTCACGTCTTACCGGGAGCGCGCGACAATCCGAGGCGTCCAGCTCGCGCTGACGTGGAAGCGACATCGATGTGTCTCGTGGGCGTAACCGGGGGAACGTGTGCACGCGCGCCACGACCGCGCAACCTCTCTTAAAACTCCAGCTCTGGTCCTAAAAGCGAAGTGAAGTGAAGTGAAGTAAAGCGCTTCTGATTTCTAAAGGTCGGTTCGGTTTGTTAAATCGTTTAAATCCACGGCGGGCTCGTGCGCCGTTCCGCCTCGCGCGCGCATCATCGTCGCGGCCGCCCGGAATCTGCTGAAAACGTCACCGGTGTAACGCGGTAACGGGAGCGAGTCTTAAAGGCGCCGTTCACATTTGCATCGCGCTCCGGTGTGTCTGTTACACGCAAACGGGCCGCGTTTCAGCATCGAGCCGAAACACCGAGTCACCGCACTGACGTCATGATGCAACATCCATGAAGAATAACCTTCTCACGTTTATCAGTGCACTGCATTACTCACACTATCAGTTCACACTCATTGCACCATTTCCTCCCATGTAAATTATGCAAGAAAAAACAAAGTCACATCGCTGTCTGCCGTACTCTATTAGTTCCCTATTTTTTTAGTTCCCTCTTTTTTAAGCATTTTTGATTGTTTGGAATAACAGAACACGAATAAAAACTTTCTCTATATAATCCCCTGCAACACTAATGCACTTATCCCAGTGTTTCACTAGTGCTTGGACACCATTAAGATAGAAAGTTTTCATAATCAGACTGCCTGCTTCATTCATGTCTACAACGCTGGCCTCCCAGGAACTCCTTTAATAGATGTGGAAATGGCTTGGAGCGAGGTCAGGACTGTATGAGGGTCTCGCAATAACTCCCTGCCGAGTTCCTGTAATGTGCAAATAGTTCACAGGAACGATTGCAGCGGGCTCCGAGTGACCCACCTTGGCCGGGATCGGCTTCTTTAAAACGTTTGCGCCATATTAGAGTCTCGTTGCTGTACTGTGTTTGAAGTCTTCAGTAAATGTCAATCGCTTTAAAGCGTTCATTCACCAGAAATTTCATCTCAAGTCCCGGTTTGACTTGTATGATTGACTCATTTTGTATAACTGCAGCTCTACCAGTGATGTAAGATTATGCTAATGTGATGGTTATCGCTAGTTACCATGTATGTAAATAGCAACATTTCATTAATAACAAGTTGGATCTAATCTAAATTACATACTGTATATATTTGGTGGTCGGCAGCATAGGAGCACCTCAGGGGACTGTACTCACCCCTTTCCTGTTCACACTATATACACTGATATTGTGAGGTGAGGAGATGGTCATTGACTTTCGTCAGTCCAGGTCTGTCGTGCTACCAGTAACTATTGAGGGAGTGGATGTTGAGATGTTGAGATGGTGAGGTCATACAAATACCTGTGGCTACAGCTGGATGGCCAAGTGGACTGGACAGTGAACCCTGACTGTCTGTACAAGAAAGGTCGTAGTTGGCTGATCTTCCTGAGCATCATCTGTTAAAAGCTCCTGTTGATGTGTTACCAGTCTGTCATTGCCGGTATACCCTTGTGTGTTGAGAGGTAGCCTCAGAATCAGGGACTCCACAAGATTGAACAAAGTTGTCAGGAGTGCTGGTGTAGTGTACTGAAGTGTAGTATTTGAAGCTGGAATGTCTCCACCTGCTGACTATTATGCGTAATTGCGTGACTTGCCTTTCCATCAAGACACTTACTCACTCATGGTCTTTATCCTGTGTACGTACAGTGGCGCAGGAGACTTAGGGCACGAGGCAGGGTACACCCTGAACAGGGTCCCAATCCATCGCACTACAGGAATTTGTGGAACGGCAATTAGCCTTATCTGCATGTCTTTGGAAACCGGAGCACCCGGAGGAAACCCACCAAGCACGGGCAGAACATGCAAACTCTACACCACGGGAATCAAACCTGGGCCCTGGCGGTGCAAGGCGAGAAATGCCTAATGTAGCAGGAGTTTGAAATCAGAAGAAGAACTGTTTACAGAAGGGTTCCAGCAGACACAAACTGTTTGAATGTCTATGTGTCTGAACACATGCTATAGGAAGTGTTACCACATAAGGAGTCAGGAAGCACAATGAGGGGGTTCTCATCATATTATAAAACCTTACAGAGAGAGAGAGTTTTGAGAAAAATGAAAAATGCTACTGGCAGCTAATATAAGCACTATACTTTAATAATTTAATATTTAAATACTTCTGTTCTTTTACTCAAGTACAAAAGAGTGTTTATACTTGAGAGATGTAACATTTGGTCTAAGGAATCTTTATCAGTGCAAAAAAAGCAAGCAGTAGTGATGTAATGTGCATGTAGGGAGTTTATATTGTATATTTGGCAGAGGGGCTTAGTGGTTAGCAACTCCAGGGTCTGGGTTCGACTCCCACCTCGGGTCTGTGTGCATGGAGTTTGCATGTTCTCCCTGTGCTTGGTGGGGTTCCTCAGATTAGGCTAATTGGTGTTCCCAAATTGCCCTTAGTGTGTGAATGAGTGTGTGGTTTGTGCATGTGTACCCTGTCTTGTGTCCTGGTATAGGCTGCAGGCTTCCAGAACCCTGTATAATATATAAGCAGGTTAGAGCATCACTCACTCACTCATCTTCTATACCGCTTTATCCTGTATTCAGGGTCGCAGGGACCTGGAGCCTATCCCAGGAGACTTAGGGCACGAGGCAGGGTACACCCTGGACAGGGTGCCAATCGATCGCAGGGCACACACACATACACACACACTAGTATAGAAGATGAATTATATATATATATATATATATACACTTTGTTATTCTTGTAGTTTAGCTTTGCACTTTTAGTACCGTTGGTCATCTCCCAAATGTATGTTCTGACTATACTGTACGTATGTTCTAAGCTCTACACTGTGCAATCACACACCTGTTTTGTTTCTCTTCTCATTGCTACTGGATGTTTGGAAGTTTCTTCAGGATCAAAAACTTATCTATGTATCTATATATCTATCTAACAAATACAAACATTAACATTAATGAGACGTTTATTTAATATTTATGGAAAGGAGTCTCCAGTGTCAGCGCTTTTAAAGCCTATTTATTAAAGGTGATGGAATCAATCACCACACTTAGCAGATGATTATGCTTATTTCATTTTGTAGCAAATAATCAAATCAGAGTTATGAAATAAAACATCTAATAGCTGAGCATTCTGGCTTTGTGAATCATACCTCAAACAAATTCACATTTAGGCATTTGGCAGACGCTCTTCTCCAGAGCGAATTAAAAAAAAAAGAAATTATATGATATTAACTAAGGGCATTTTTTCCTCAGATGTAATAGAGGAAAAAGTGTAATAATTTAAATTTGAGGAAAGGAATATTCAATCATCCTGAAATATGCATTTTAGAACAAACACCTGCACACGTTTAAAACGATTAAAGAGAATGCTTACAGACTGTAACAAGCTGTTGGACTCGGCTTACTCAAAGCAAACACGGCTCCGACAAGTGAGTTTATCAATTGAAACAATTGAAATAACTATAAAAATAATTCAAGAAAGAAACCCAATATGGAGTGTCGCAAGTCTCTTGCGACATTTGGTCGTTTCTGGGTGCAATACAGTGGCGGCCATAAAAAAAAAATCTAAACTGTATTACGTTCATTTGTGTTCGTGTACACGGACTACGAAGAAAGAAAAAAAGTTAAAGAGTTAAAGAGCTTGGACCAGATCAACCTGATCTTCTAATTAAGCAGCAGTCAAGTGATCACGGTCGAGCTTACACTCGGTGCTTTTCCAGCACGTCTTATGCCAAGTGGAGCTGCTGACTGGATGCGATGTGAGTCATGTCTTTATTTTATACTAGTACCAATGATGCTTAATCACCTGATAAATGGCTATTTACATGCAATTATTAAAAAAAAAAATTTAATTTGGTGCAATATATAATATATATTTCAGCTTTTCTTTTATTAGAAAAGTCTTTAAAATAGTAAACTGTCATTTCAGACAAATTACGACCAAAGACTGATAGACAAACTGAAACTTGAATGAATTCACACAGAAAATTCACTCACTTTATCATTGTTTTGTAGTTTTTAATACATTCTTTAAGGCACATTGCTAAATGAAGGCCAGCTGAAGAATCTTACAGCTACTCTGTGTGTGTGTGTGTGTGCGTGCGTGCGTGCTGCTGGCTGTTGTGAACAATATAATACACACTTTGTCATTGCCACACGTTCATACACACGTCTAATCAAGGCACACTGAGTTTAGATTTGGTTCTTAGGTCCACTTACGTACAGAAATAACATACAAACACTTTACAAAGGAAAACAGCATACGGTTGTGATGATCCGTTTTTATGATGTGTTGCAATATTTGAGGTGCGCAGTAGCTTTGAGCGAGACATGAAGATATTATAAGTTATCGTTATTAAAAATTACGATATTAAATGATGCGCAAATTATCGTCACGCATGAACTCAGACAACGAACAGTGGTTTGCGCGCGGTTTACGTCACAACAACATGCCAACGTCACAACAACATGCCACACGCCTTTGTCCATGGGTACAACAACAGATTTTTTTTTCCCATTTAAGCACATTGTGTTTTCGCCAACAAAGAATTTTCGTAAAATTCCGTGCAAATTTGTATAACAAATTAATAGCACACGTGGCCAGACGTTTCTTCAGTTCCCCGCCTACTGTTTGGTGCAAAAATGTATCATTTATATTACATAATTTTTACATTATGTTACAAATTTAGATATGTTTATTACATGTTTATAAAGATATCATGTGAAGAAAAAGGCTGTTACACAAAGCGCTGGCATGTTCGCGAGCGAAGGTAGCTAGTATTCATGTAGCTACTTTGTTTTGCTAATCTAAGAACAAGGTTCTGTAAATCAAACGATCAGGTTTCAAACTGACTAGTGTGTTAATAATTATTTAACTGTGTTTAGCTACATGGCTTCAAATGTATGTATGATTTATACTTAAAAAATTGGAACAAAGAAAAAATGTTTACCAGGCAACAAACCACAAGCTAATTGCGTAGGGTTGTAAGATATCGTAAGAAATAATGTAAGAAATAAAACTGAATTAAAAATAGTGACTTTTGTACTGTTTTTCAAATATTTCTGGCAAGTTGCAGCATTTAGTCAGCTGTTAAATGCTGTTAAAGCAAAAAAAAAACTAAACAAAAAAACTTTTAGTTAATCACAGTAAGGTTTCTTGACGGAAAGTCAAAAGTTGAATAGTGTCGCATGTGTAGAGTTCTTATACATCATCCCCACCAGGGGGTGCTGTTTCTCAACATTAACTTTTTCCCCCTCTAAAACACATTACATTCAAAACAGATGCAAAACGGAGAGAGGAAATTAATAAGTACAACAATTTCTTTAAAAAAAAAAAAATTTAAAGTAGCAAACGAGCTGCATTTAGAGGCTGTTGAGACATAAACCGAGGTCTCACACGCGCTTATGTATGTGTGAGTGCTGAGAGAGTTAGCATTAGCACGCTTTTTAAACACTCTGCGCCTGGTGGTCTTGTCTAGTGCAACAAATGTCATAAAAACATCATCATCACCACAGAAACATCAACACAGTATAGTTCTCATATTAAAATGATCATCTTCCATGACGAGTCTGACGAAATGCGATACAAAATGTCAATACCTTATAACAAGAACATTGTTTTGGGATATAATTGTGTGTGTGTGTGACATCAGCGCTAATATAACACACTAAAACATAGGTTGTGTCCCAAACGCTGAGGTACGAATTTTTTGGATTTGAGACGGTGTTCCAAAATACCGCTCCGTTAAAGACGACTAAACAGAAACTAATCTACAGAGGAGATTAGCATACGAGATTAGCGCTCGACACGAAACACCACCCTGAGGTAAAAACTGACAAGACGATGAAAGGAAGCTGAAGACACAACCTTTAACATTATGTCAAAAGGTCATAAAGCTGACATTATATTAAAGAAAATCTTAAATAATAATAATAATAATAATAATAATAAAGCTAGCTTATGTTAGAACACAGTAACTAGTGGACGAACTAGCGTTTGGGACACAAACAAATTAGGAGTGTGTTAAATTAGGGAAGGAACTTTTCAGTTTTAGTTTGGCATTTAAATAAAATAAAATAAAATAAAAACATTTTAACCGTTTGTAAAGTTTAAATGCTGTTGTTGGTGTTTCACAGAAAGACCTTTTGTTTTGGCATTGAACTTAGTGTGTGTACATGTGTATTATTAATACTATGTATGTGTGTGTGTGTGTGTGTGTGTGTATGCTTCGGTTGAGTCCTGATTTGTGGAACCTTCCTCCCAGGTCCTGATTCATCTCCTGAATCTCGGTTGCTTTGGCATGAAACTGAAACCCTGTAAACACAGTACGGAGCCAACATGGCCACCACAGGCATTAGGTTCGAGCTCTGACAGAGCCAAAATGGCCTCCTGTTTCACCTAGTCGCATGGTGGTTGCAGGAAACCGTTCTAGTTTCTTTTTGCGTTGGGGTTAGAGGGACATAGGGAAGCAGGGGTGGTGTCCCGATACCGTTTTTCATTGTGCCTTTGTCTCCTTCTGTGGCACTTTCAGCACTCGGATCTTGAGTAAGAGTAATGGATCAATTATCTGCTGTTAAAAGTTAATGGTGCATCCTGAGCATGTTCTTACAGTCCATTTTACTCAACGTGCATATGCTTATACTGGATTGCAAATTAGTTAGCAAATTATCTAGCATTAGAACAACGTTGTAATACACATGGAGTAGGAAGCGAGATTGGCTTGGTAATGAGCTGGCATGGGCGCTGCCAAGGGTGTATGCATCATCATTTCACACTCTACGTGGCAGAACTGTATAAGAAGTATAGGACTTACACCCATAAGTTTTATACGCCTTGGGATTTAACTTCGCAGCACACTGTGGTGCATTATGGGATTGATGTGTGAGGGAAAGTGGACGAGGGAGTTGAAAGCACGACTAGAACGCACCATGTTGAACATCTTGGTATAGGAAGAGAGGGGAACAGCGGAAGCCTACTGGACGGCTCCGGGTCGGGTGGCGACGTAGACGAAGAGGACGATGAGGAGGATGAGGACGGCGAGCGTGGGCAGGACAACGGTGGCCACCTGCTCACGTGCCTCCTGCATCGCCTGCTTGCGCTCCTTCTTATCCTTCCACGACTCCTTCTTCGGCTTGCCCTTAAGCTGACGCATGGCATCCGAGAGTCCTCGAGGACGCACACACACTCACACTCACACACACACACACACACACACACACACACACACACACACACACACTCTGTCACTCTTACACACACACACAGAAGCTGGGTTCTTTACAGCTGCAGATAAATTGCACACGGCGGGTCGTTAACCTGCAGGAAGCACATGGAGCACAAAAAGAAAAGAGATGAGAGAAAGAACAAAAAGCATAAAATAACACATAGGTCTCTATGGTAATGCATTATGAATAATATCTGCATACAATTAGCATATTTACGCATATGCAACAGGCTGTTTTGGAAGAATTTGTGTTTCCCACTTGCATTTACATCCCTTCTAGAAATTTCCAGTAGCCATGGCAACTGTGCAAAGATCAGTAATGGTAAGACACATATATACACACACACACACACACACACACACACACACACACACACACACACACACACACACAAGCAGTCTAAGCCTATTTCCACACCAAGGCAATCAGGAAGTGGGAAACAGGAAGTGGGAGTAAAATACTAGTTCCTGAGGATGTCTTCGTATAATAACTTAAAAGGTTTCTCTTAACTCTATTTAGTGCGTACAGTGTGGAGGAGTTCAACATCAGATTCTGAGTGACCTACATAGTGTGTAGGAGCCTTTATTTCCTACACTATGTAGTGCTTCTGTTTAGGAGAATACGGCAGGATTATAAATCGGGTTATCAGTGACGTCGCTCCATATTATCAGTCTGCTGTTGAGTAACTAAATGTAGCCCGGTCCTTATGACATAAGTTTTCTCACTTAAAAACCGAGCACAGCATTTAAACAACACAAACTAACTTTAAATAATATTAACTGAGAAACGCGCATCTCTGGCACCCGCCATAATTATTATTTCTAAACAAACTTGGCAAAAAAGTCTAAGACCACCTGCGCCACCTGTAGGATTATGAAAAAATGGTGGCGTTTTACCACCTCAAATAGTAAAAGTCTAAAAAAAACTCAACTTGTCCGTGAGTGGCTGCAATCATGTGGGCACGCAGGGTTTTCGAAAGCACGTGACTTTAGATTCATTAGTGCTCGCAGTGTTTTTAGACTGTGTAGGTGTGTGTACTGAGTGGGTTTGAAACTAATTCAACCCTTAGATTTTTTTAAAAAACAGCCAATTCTGGCCGATCAACCGATATTTATTTATTTATTTATTTATTTATCGATTTTGGGGTCAGTGTGGCCATAGATGAATCACCACACAAAAGAAACGCAAGTCATACCTGAATCAACCCCCACCCATCTCTATGACACAGAGTCGTGACTTGCAGCACTGCACCAAAAATAAAACTAGAGTTACGGCCACGTGATAACTTCTGTGTAAAAATCACACAAGTGCTTTCTTTCAAACTTTGTTTAGAAGGTTTCCGGTGCTGAAATAATTGAACACAGACAAGGCTGATCACGTGTACACGCCCATCTTTAGCAGAGGCTAATGAATATTAATGAGTATGCGAATGCAACAGTCACATGACAAGGTGTCAAAAAACAACAACAAGATGTCGGAAACAAACAAGTTAAATTTTTTCTTGGCGGATTCCATAAAAAGCTTGCGTTTTTCTGTTTTTTTGTTAGTTGTCCTGTGTCCACCATGACGGTTTTTTTAAAGAGAAAATTATAATTAAGCCTCAGGTCATGTGATCTCAGTGCCATGGAAGGGAGGCTGGGCCTAATTAGCATACTAAAAGTACAGGCTGCACAAAACAATAAAAATAAAAAAAATTATAGATAGATGTGCAAGGCCAAAACAATAACAGTATCATAATTTTTTATAAATATTCTTCTTATTTATTGGGTACTTGTATAGACTTAATCTTTAACACACCATTTAAATGAGCAAATTACTTATTTTTTTTATGTTAACGTGTTTATTTTGGCAGATTTTGTCATGATATATTTATCATTTTAACAAGACACATTATTTAGATACATTATTTGAGGTAAAATATAAGCAAAATAATGCACGTGGTTTTTAAGGTTGAGGCCTAACAGCGCTGCGCATGCGCGCACTGAACACAGCGGGTAGCCGAGTTATTCCTGTCTACGGTAACCGAAGAGGGTCATAAGCACCGAGAGTTTAAAAAACTTGGATTCAAAACTCTTTAACATGCCTTTTATAGTACTGTTAGCACATCTAAAGTGCATTTTATAGTCAGAGTACTCAGTTTATACGATAAAACCCAACAGATTAGCATATTTTTAAACTTCATCCAGAGTCAAATTACGTTAATTGTAAAGTTAGATACAGTTACTGAACAAGGTAAGAAAAAGAAAAGTATTTTATTGAATAAAAAACAAACACTAAACCGGTAATTTGAGCACTTAGAGAGTTTCTAGCCAAAAACACAGAAACGCTAAAAACTAAAACTAAGTTTCTGATTACGCGCGCGCCTACCCGCGTCCCGAATCCCTGCGCGCGCCCTACGCAAGGTCACTACGCAGTGCGCGAGACACTCGGGAGTTTAACCGCAGCGTCGCGCGCTTGAAGTGAACCCGCGCGCTGTTTAGGATTCTGTCCGGTCTCCTGCTGCAGCACACCGGCTAACGGGGAACAAACTCCACACACACACACACACACACACACACACTCGGTCCGTCTCCTAACGTTACAAGCTGTCCGGTTACCACACGCGCACCGACTGCCAACTTCCAGTGAGTCGCGTTCACGCGCGCACTTTCGTTTCTTTGGGCTTACCTCGGGATCCAACGCCATGCACGCGCGGCTCGCTCTCTTTTGTTGCGGCCGGGAGTTGTTGAGGAAAGTGTCGGTCAGACTCCTCCGGGGGCTCGCGCGCTGGTTTCTGCGGAGCTCGTGCGCCGATTTCAACGGGATTACGTGGCAGCAGACGGGCAGAAGTCGGCTCGAGCGCCGCGGAGAGGAGGAGCGAGGAAGAGGCGGGGTGCACCGGGAACAAGAGCGACGCGCGAGCGCGCACTGCCAGCACATGATGATGATGATAATAATGATATTAATGCTGATAAGAATGAGTAATAATAGCAACAGTAAAATATATAATTAATAAAACAGTAATAAGAGCACTAAAATATTAACAAGACAACAACTAATAATAAAAATGCAGCATTAATGCTGGTAATAATAGTCAATAATAATAATAATAACAGTAGTAACAAATATAAAAGAATAAGAGAAAAATATAAAATAATAAGAGAAAAATATTAAAGAATTAAGAGTACTAACATTAATGCTTTCCTCCGGGTACTCCGGTTTCCTCCCACAGTCCAAAGATATGCAGGTTAGGCTAATTGGTGTTCCCAAATTGCCC
>JAQMYL010000003.1:25999297-26025030 GCA_030014365.1 Clarias pachynema | reverse complement strand
TTTTTGGACGCCTTCAGCATTCCTTTACAATGTAGAAAGAAATAAAAATCAGGAACCATCATGGAGTTAGAAAGTGATCTAAAACTTTTGAACGGTAGAGTATATACAGATTAAATTGAATTGGATTGAGTTATGGAAACCACGTCTGATCTTGATCTTTAAGTTGCCTGATTTTATTAGTCACCACGCTTTGATATTTACACAAATGTGCAGCTGTTGATTTGATTGTTCTATTTTTACTTTTATTTTTGTGTAAATGCAGCCGCTTCCTAACACTCAGACTGAACAAACCGTGCCCAAACCTGACACTGACGACGCCCGGACCCGCACAGGACCCCACACGGTACGTCTCATCACGTATTTTTCTCATTTACTGTACACTCTCATTACTAGATTCACTTTTAAAGCTTTTAAAGGAGGAGAAATGAGTCGCCTCACCGGTTTAAAAAAATCAGTCCGGGAGCACGATGATAGAAAATGACTGTCCTGTAAAGCTGTCCTGATGGTGAATAATCCTAATTTCAGGAAACAGTCAACAAAATGGAGTTCACAGTCCAATACAGTGGAAAACAGCTCTGAGACAAAATGCCGTCCGGGATTCCCCTCACAATGTAAAGACGCAGAGACAACACTTGAATTTGAGGGCTAAGATTAATTTCCTTAGGCGCGGTTACAGTTTTTGGCCACATGATGGCAGTGTGGGGGAAGGGAACAGATGTAGTCAACTGCATTGGTATGCTTTACAACGTATATTTGAGTCAAAGGTGTATAAGACTTTGTCGGACTTGAGAACAAATCCGACTTATGAACGTGCTCATGGAACAGAACTTGTTTGTAAGTCAGGGACGACCTGTATTCTGCTTTCTTTTCTGGCCCACAGATAAGTTTCCTTTTTTCCCCAAAAAAATCAGAAATGTTTTTGTTCTGACTTTACAATAAAGTCATAAAATAAAAATTTCTAATAAAGATTGTACTAAAAAAAAAACGCAGACTTTTTTTTTTTTTTTTAAACACTTTTGTACAGTACTGTGGATATACTTATCGATTGCTTATGCATAATTATAGTTTTAACTAAAACAGTATGTTTATATGCTTGACGTGTTCTGCCTGTTAAAAGAGAATCTGGTGTGTGTTTTTTTTTTTTTTTAAATAATAAATTTTTAATTTTATTTTCACCTTTCCAGGTTGAATCGGGTCACTCCCGGAGAGACGACAGAGACACAAGGTACAGCAGGAGGTCCCGGTCCAGGTAAGTTCTAGTCTGATGCTAATAGACCAAGTGTGTTTGTGTATGAATAACCATTTTTAATAATAATAATAATAATATTTCCCATAATGCACTGTTTAACCTCTGCAGGTCACCCAGGAGGCGTTCGTCGTCCCGTTCCCGCTCTCACTCGCGGCCTTCACGGTTTCGCCGTTCACGTTCCCGTGAGCGCAGGAGGAGTCCACCGAGATCACGCGCAGAGGACAGGAGAGACGTGGAGAGGAGACATAAAGGACTCCCACCCATAAAGAGAGAGACGCTCAGCGGTCAGCGCGAGAAATTTATTTCAGTTCATATTATTCAAATAATTCCGACATGTGAAAGAATCTGTGTACATATATAATATACAGCACGATCTGTGAAGTGGTTCATGCGTATTGTGAATGTGTGTGTATATATGCTTGTGTGTAGTGTGCAGTACGACCCTGTGGCTCGGGCAGCTGGATAAGAAGACGCAGCAGCAGGACGTCAGCAGTCTGATGCAGGAGTTCGGGCAGGTCGAGTCCATCAACGTGAGCACCATCTTTATTACGCTATAGAACATTTCAGCAAAGTTTTCCTTTAAACCTTAATCCTGGAAATTAAGTCGGTGATCGAGTGTTACTGTAGGTTTAAAAATGCGTGTAATAAATATCCTAATATCCTTAATGTGTGTAATAAATTCTATTTTTTAATATGTCCATTTCAGATGATCCCTCCCCGAGGCTGTGCCTATATCGTTATGGTTCACAGACAGGACGCCTACACCGCTCTGAACAAACTCAGTCGAGAAAACGCCAAGATCAACCACAAGTCCTTCAAGGTACCGTAGCCTGCTTTGTTCAATTTTTAAAAAAAAATCTGATTCGGGTCAGGGCTATATACATCGGGGAACAATAAGTATTTGAAACATCAGCATTTTTATCAGTAAGTGGATTTCTAAGTGGACTATTGACACACAATTTCCACCAGATGTAGCCATCAAGCCAAATATTGAATTCATACAAAGGAATCGGAACATTTTAAGTATAAAAATTGAGTCTTAATAAATAAAGTGAAATGACACGAGGAATAAGTATTGAGCACATGAAGATAACAAGGTGCAAAATGGCATAGAAAGCCAGGAGATCACCTGACATCTGTCAGTATTGAGAGAGAAACCCCGCCCCCTATCAGTACTAATTGATATCAGCTGCTTTAGTCCTAATTGATTGCCTATAAAGGCTTCTCATTACCCAGCAGGCACACAGGAAAGACTTCATGATGCGTAAAAGCAAAGAGCTCTCCCAAGATCTTCGTAATCTTATCTTTTGAAAAACATTCTGATGGAAATGGTGAATGTTCCTGTGAGCACTTGTGGGGGCTGTTACCCGGAAATGGAAAGAGCATCAGTTCACCATAAACCGGCCACGATCAGGTGCTCCACGTAAGATCATTGTGCGAGGAGTCCAAAGAATAATCAGGAGAGTTCTCCAAGAGCCAAGAACCACTCGGGCAGAACTTCAGGAAGACCTTGAATCAGCAGGTACTGTTGTATCAAAGAAAGCACTGAAGTGCCATGACATCCATGCACGCTCACCACGCAAGACTCCATTGAAGAGAAGTTTGCAAAACAGCATTTGGAGAAGCCTGTGGATTATTGGGAGACTATAGTATGGTCAGATCGCACAAAAAAATCTGCTGCCAACTACCAGAAAGCTGAAAATGAAAAGAGGGTCGACATTTCAGCAAGACAATGATCCCAAACACAAGGCCAAGGAAACAATGAAGTGGTTCAAAGAAAGAAAGTCAAGTTGCTTGAATGGCCCAGTCAATCACCTGACCAAAATCCCATAGAAAATCTATGAAGAGAACCGAAGATCAAAGTTCATAAAAGAGGCCCCAGGGACCCTTAAGATTTAAAGACCGTTTGTGTGGAAGAATGGGCCAGAATCACTCCTGAGCAGTGCAGACGACTGGTCTCTTCATACAAGAAGCGTCCAGAAGCTGTAATCACCAACAAAGGCTTTTCTACAAAGTATTAAATGAAGTGTGTTTGATACTTATTCCCTGTGTCATTTCACTTTATTTATTAAGACTCAACTTATATACTTAAAATGTTCTGATTTCTTTGTATGAATTCAATATTTGGCTTGATGGCTACATCTGGTGGAAATTGTGTCAATAGCCCACTTTTTACGGCAGCTGGCATCAGTACACCGCACTCGCACTACGGCTCCTGTACCTGTTTATTCTGTTCGAGCGAGAGGGGAACATTCTGCTACTAGCGAATCAGTTGTGAGCAAACACTGCAATTTCTAATAGAGACCAGAATTATCAGGGATCGCGATATCACAATACCTGTGGCTGATTTTGATTTGTATTGCGATTCTGATTTTATAAATATCCAGAGATATGATTTTAATGTTTTTTTTTTTTAATTAATTAATTAATTAATTTTTCCATTACAATTCTTCAAACTTAATAAATAACCAGATTTTACCACACGGGATGCCGTACTGCATGCCATTGTGGGAATAGTTTAGAGCACACCACCTGTCGAGGAATAGCAAAACTTCAACAGCAAACGTGTCAGTGTGGCGATACACGGATTGTCCCCCCAAAAAATAAACTCTCCAAATCTCTAATTCATACGCTGTCTATTTAAGTATTATTATGTGTGCTCTGTTAATAAGTTTCATGTTCATATTCACCTGTATGACCTGTAGAGTGTGTATGTGTGTGTGTGAGATCAGATCGCATGGGCGATGAACAAGGGTATCGGAGGCCGCTTTAAGAAGTCCTGGAACATGGAGCTGGGTGTGACCTACATCCCCTGGGAGAAGCTGAAGGAGGCGGAGATAGTGGCTTTACAGGAAGGAGCCGTGCTCGACCAGGACACACTCAAACCAGGTGCAGCACACACACACTTTCATGTGTCCTACCCCATGCGTAGTATAGTGCACTAGGTGTAAGACGGAAGGCAGTAGGGCTAGTCACGATGAAGTTCACTCCAAACTGTAGAAAATGACTCCTACACCCCTGTGTACTAAGTTAGTACACTCTGTGTTTCACGTGCACTCTGTAGTTATATCACTAATACATAATAGTATATAATTAATGCACTTCTCACCATATATAATAGGGCTGCACGACATGATCAAAAACTTGCATTGCAATTGTGATTTAAACTAAAAACGTAAATTTAAACTTAAATGTAACTATTAAATGTACCTTTTATTATTCAGTTAGGTTTAACAGCATAAATTATCACATTAAGTGGAAGTTTGCCAATATTTATTTATTTAGCCCCTCAAAGGATAAAAACAAACCATGTACTTAAATTATTGACCAGCCCTTCATAAATTATTGAATATGCACACATTATCTGCATATATACTACCAGTCAAAAGTTTGGACATGCGTTCTTCTTCAGTGTTTCAGTTTTCAGGTTTTTAAATTTTTTTTATTATTATTATTATCTTTAAAACTAAAGACATCTAAACTATGAAAGAACATGTATTGAATTATGTAGTAAACACCAACCCAGAATATGTTTTTGTTTGTTTGTTTATTTATTTATTTATTTATTTTATTGTTCAAATTGGCTACGTTTAGCTTTGGCTGACCGCTTGGCACACTCATGGCATTCTCTCATCAGATTCGCGAGGTAGTCACCTGGAATAGTTTTCAGTTCACCGGTGTGCCTTGTCAAGAGTTAATCTGTGACATTTCTTGCCACCTTAATGTGCTTTAGACACCAGAGGAAGGGCGAGTACAGTGTATAGTTATATAGTTATAAATCCATGTTATTGCAAGAAACATTTAGATGAGTAAAGAGAAAAGACATTCCGCCATTCCTTTAAGAAATGAAGATCAGTTAATCTAAATAAAATGTGTGCAGTCACCAACGCCTATAGCCAAACGCTGTGATGAAACTGGCTCCCCTGAGGGCCGTCCCGGGAAAGGAAGACGAAGAGCTACCCCGGCTGCAGAGGATACGTTTATTAGAATGTCCAGTCTTAGAAACTGCTGGTTTACATCACCTCAGATTAGAGCTCACGTAAAGAGTTCACAGTCCAATACGGTGGAAAACAGCTCTGAGGCAAAATGGCGTCAGTTCAAGTGCCCATTAAACACCATGTAGTCTTGTCCTCTCCTGGTGCTGCCTTTCAACAAAGTCAGCTGACCCTGATGTGTCACTGGGATTCCCCTCGCGATTTGTAGGCGCAGTCTTCGCGATAGTATAATGCAGTACCAAACACCAAACCTGAGTTTTTTTTAGTTTTTTAAAATTGCTCAAATTGTCGAACTTGCGAACGAATCCGACTTACGAACATACTTCCAGAACGTTTACTCATTTAAAATAAAATAAAGAATAAACATTGAATATGGACGTGTGTCTCAACTTTTGACTGGTACTGTATATACCCCCCCACTCCCCCTGTTGTGTTCTTTCAAGATCCAATTAATACCCAAGTATACATTTTTATTTCATTTTTTTTTTATACATCATATTTCTTTTTGGCATTTTATTTACTGGAGTTGTTGATCACTAACGTAGAGTGGGCCTCAATGCTTGCCGAGCTTGTTAAACCCATCGGAGGCGGCGGAGAGGCAGCTGAAAAAGGACTGGAGGGCGGAGCTTCAGTCCCGTCACAGGTAAAAAAAAGGTCTTAATGGAGTTTCTGATCAAACTTTTCCTGCTCTCTTTTCTTCTGGAGGTAAAGTGTCTGTTTACGTGTCACATGCATCAGATCTTATGCATTTTTAACAGTATTCCGTTTTGCAATACACAATACGCTTTTGCACTTCCTGTTCAATGCTGCTGTTGAGGCGTCAACAAGTTAAATGTCAGTGTTGGACTAAATAATAATAATAATAAAAAAAAGGTTAGCAGTGGTTTCATTCTGTTTTATTTCTCATTGCTATGGGGATAATAATAAAAGTTGATCATTTATACACACACACACACACACACACACACACACACACACACGCACTTGTCATGAGTAGCGCAATTCGTCAATCCAGACTGGACAGGTTTATCAATGGATATGGAGCCCCGGTGATCAGATGTTATCCTCTGCAGATGTTATGACGCTCACGTGGAAGTGTGGATCTTTTTTTTTTTTTTTTTTTTTTTTTTTTAAGTTCACTTATCCTCTATGTGGGGCCAATGATAATATAAATTGGGGAAGACAATGAACTCAGAAATCTGTGTATATAGAGTGGGACGTGCTTAAATATTCACTTCCTCTTAAACCCTTCCAGACTTTTAAGGTGTTTAAAAAGGAGGTGAAGTGGACTTCTTTTAGATTATATGTCATGAATGTACATATGTAGAAATCATTTAACTAGTTAAATTGTGTCAACCTGTGTACAAGTAATGTTGTATGATCTCAGGATAAATATTCCTCCTCCTGTATGTTGGAGAACATTCCTAAAACCAAAAGGCATTATGACTCATCATATTTCTTTTTAATTGGGGGAAATTCATTATTAAGACAGTTAAAGAATAAGGCATGAATGTGGGTGACTGCTAGAGAAGGACATCAAACAAAAGCCAGGTTTAAAAAAAAAAAAAAAAAAAGCAAGAGAGAAGCAACCAAGGGTCTACCACCACCATGCTTCACTGTAGGAAAGGTGTTCTCCGGGTGCTGAGCAAATAAAATCTGGGTCTCTTCTGACCAGCCAAAGCTTTTTGACACGTTTGCCGAGGCTGCCAAACAGGATTATACGGCTCGCCAACGCTTCCATATCCTGTAGCACATCTTGGAGGAAGTATCTGGGCTGTGGCATCTCAACTCCATTCCAAGAGGAACTTTGATGTACCTCAAAATTGTGTGACCTTAAACGGAGTAAATGTTGTAAGATTTTATTTATTTTTGATGGCAAGCATTTTGATAGAATCTTATCCGAGCGTAAAACTGTAAAAGACAAAAATGGCCCCAAGGTTGAGTTATTAAAGCAGAATCCAAGCCAAGCTTGAAGTTTTAAAGCAACAAAAATCTTCAATTCAAGTTTCAGGGTCTCACTAAAGAACTTGTTCTGACCGTCCTGGAATTTCAACTTTCAGTTTTCCAGCTCTGAGGTAAAGAACCTCCTCCATGTGCTCATAACTGGGAATAATAACTGGGAATTCATTTAGCTGTTGACCCTTTATAACGAACTAACGTTATAAATGCTTTAAATTCACCACACGGTTCATCACTTGGAGAGGAAAGGTGACTACAAGAGATCACCAACATTTTCAGAGGAAATTTGCTGGAATTTTCGAGCAGGTGGGTTTCTTTTTATTGAAATAATCAAAGAAAACTTCTTGCAGTTGGAAGGAGCAGCCAATTCAACACAGTTACATTTTCTGAAATAAAATGGCCTTAGACAACTTTTTATCTAGAACAACAAACTGCTAGCAAACACCATGTGTCTAAGACAGAATTTCTGTCTTTAACCTTGTAATCATTTTGGTGGAAACATTGAATTTTCTTAAAGTATGTGATATCAAAAAACATGACTGAGTCAGCAGTGGACTTTCCACATCTTGCAAACTTTTTCTGTTATAAAGACCTCTTAATTTAGTACATACTAGGATTTTTACATTAACATTTCTTAAATATGCTACTTTGGTTAAAAATTTCATTTGTATATAATGAGCATTAATGTTACCAAAATATCCACAAGTTCAAACTATTCTAACTATTAATTGTAAAATTTCCAAATTCTCCTACTATTGAGTAGTGATTGGAGTAATAATTAGCTAAGTAGTTATTTTTAACCACTTAGCATGCTGACTAGAGTTGACCTTTAGCATGGACCACCATGACCATCACTTTTAAGCACACTCGGATATTTAACTGCTTGAAAGCCATGTTGCCATAAAATAGGAGGAGGGATTTATAAAATAGGAGGTGAATGGGGAATTGTGGGAGTGTTTATAAAAAGCCTGACAGAAAGCCAGTCCAAGTACAAACACGTGCAGAGCAAGTCTTAGACATCCTATGTTTTTGGTTTGTGATAGATTTTTATTTTCTTTCATTTAATGACTATTATTAAGTAAGTACAAAAACACTTTCGATTTTTTAAAAGTCTGGTATTACACGACAAAATCCACAAAAGTTACAGGAAATAAAGTTGCATATTATATTAGAGACCAAAAAACAAAACAAAATGGAAGCTGTCTGGTTTTGTATGCAAACAAAAAAGCAAGTCCTTAGTAATTAATTTCTTTATAAAACTGCAGAAATTGTGCCTGGTTCATTCATTACTGTTTATTGGGATTTCTCTATTCATGAAGGCATCTTTGCTCCGCATTTATTTGCATGTGTGCCCAAGACTTTTCCGTAGTACTGTACATTGGGACTGGAAAGCAAATTCATTACACATGTTTAAATACAATGTCTTCAACTGTCATCATTTCTACTTTATTTATACTAGTAAAAAATGGAAAATATTGAAAATTTAACCCTTTTGGCATAGTGTTTTCTGTTGTTCTGACTACTGTTTTCACTATAGAAGCTGGAACCTGACATTTTTGTACTTGAGACCTTGTACAATTAGACGTTTTATGTATTAATTTAAGATGAAATAATCTGATTGTCACCAAGCTATTTTATGTTAAATCATACGCTAGCACGTAGTAGGGTTTTTGAGTTTAACGTACAGCGGCATGTGCGCCATCTCCCCACTCCTGCAATAATCCTGAAGGTTGTAAAATACTTTAATACCCGGCACACGGATATGTGGAATCCAGTTCCCGGCCTGCTTAAGTTCTGAATGCATTTATTGCCAGTTGAAGAAACAGAATAAAGACCCGAAATATGTTATAAAATTTTGCAGGTAAGTTTCCCGTCTTTGTCCGTTCTGCTACTTTTGAAGCAACACAATCTCGGATATTGGTTTATGTTTAGATCACTCCAGAACATGTGCTCTCATATATTTATATTTTAGCACTTTTCTGATAAAATGTTCATGACCAAGTCACCAGTGCAGCTTCTGGCGTCAGTTCATTTAATTGCAAAAGTGTTGCGCATTTGTATCATGTTTTAAAAGAATTTTCTGTAACAGCAGCTGTGTGTGTAGTTTCAGTGATTTTGTAATTCACTGTTTTCCACCACAAACATCTGACAAAGGAGGACATCATGTTTGATGTTTTTTTTTTTGTTGTTAACAAGGTGAAGTTGTCTTGGCTTCACAGAAGAAATTCTTCAGTAACCAGGACAAACTTTTTGGTAGTTGACGTTCTGCAACATAATAATGTTATAAACTGAAATAGAAAATACAACATGGTGTTCTTCAAAATAAAGTAATGTAATAGGAATTTTCTACAGTTTGAAAGCTACAAATATGACATTATACCATTGTTGATGCGCTATAACTCAAATATCTAGTTTCCCTCAAATTGAGCAAGCCTAGTTGGTATGTGGAAAATGAGACCATAAAAACTATATACCTACTAGAGGAGCATTCATGACATTTTCCTAGGGCAACTGTAAACATCTTAGTGACAACTCTAAACATTTTCTACAACAGACCATGAAAAGTTTCCAAAGGGATGTTTGTAACCCATGGATTTTTGAATCACTGATGTCTGATGAAAGATGTCCGATAATTTGGCTTTGAGGAACTTGTAATGGAAAGGTAACCACACACCTTTCATGCTGGGGAACAGCTCCTATCGTTCTAGTCTCAGCGCTAATGTTAAGTAAGGAAGCAAACGGGTTGCAGTACGGCTTTGGAAGATTGATGTCCATTTCCCTATACAAGTACACACTTAGTAGTACAAATATGTAGATTTTATAGTGGATGATGTGTTTCTATGGAAACACACCATCAACTATCAGTTTGTCTCATGCTAACCTCAAAGCTGTAACCTCTGCTTCAGAGTAGTTTGTTGTGACTACTTGTGCTTCAACCAAAGGCCACTACGCAGCAAGAAAAACACTGCTTAATTTCCCCTTCGCCCGCTCTGCTGAGTCATGTTGCTAAAAATCTAGCATGTTAGCACGTGATGTGCAGAGGCTGAACATGAAACGTGATGGTGTAATTTTGTTTAAGCTCAGTAGGATGGATGGTTCCATCTAAGGTCGGGTTGCCAACTCGACATCGATTGTATTTGAGCACTTGTGGTGAAACGCCTTGCTTGAGTCAACAGTGGCGAACTGAGGACCTGCTTGTCCACGGTCCAACACCTTAACCACCGATCCACCCTGTTCAGTAGGAACATCAATAAACTAAGTATCTTTTGGGTCTTCTGGGTAAGTTGAATTAATTCAGCAGCAATGTAGAGTTGATGTTTAAGTAATGAAGATAATACAGGAAGCTGTGACGAATGGAGAGGTGTTATAATGTTTTTGCTTCTACAACATATTTTTCAGCCTCGGTTGTGCACGTTCGTCACAACTTTTTGGTTTTTCTTTACAGCGACATCAAATAACCTTAACAAAAAAGCAGACTAAGAGTCATAAATAAACAATACTATCACATAATATCGTCACGTGTATGAATCAAATGAGAATACGCAGTGCAGCTCCATGGTGCGAAGTTTCACCCAAGACTCGGCTGAGTAACGACTAGCATGATGGAAAGTCGATGCTTTGGAAGTTGATGTATTTTAAGCAGTGCTGGACAAAATCCCACTCACCATTTACAGGTAGAACAGCATTGTGGGTCATGTAAGAACCTGTTACCCAAACTGAAATTAGACCAACATGTGAAGATAAAAATAACCATCATAGATTACACAGGTTGTTTTAAGGTAGATTTTCAAATTAATTAATTAATAATTTTATGTATAAATTTTTTTGCTAACTACTTTGCCTTGATTAACTACATCATCGTACAATTGCTGATCTGGTCACTCATCACCCCCACCCCCAAGAGGTTAACAACGTTTTAAGTGGATTATAAATTTTTATCAAGGGTTGACCTGTAATATCTATGACAGAGCTGGAGCTTGGGTGCGATCGATACGGATATAAAAAGCGCCAGGTGCTGGTTTACATTCGAAGAAACGCGTGGGACATCCGGGATAAGAAGCGAAGGTTCAGAGGCATTTAATCAAAAAGCTGCGGACGTGAAACACTCAGGATTTTCCTCACCAAGTTCCTGAAGGAACCGGAGCATTGGTAAGCCAGAGATATACTTTTTTTCCCCCCTTGAGCCATTAAGTCTTAGCAAAAGAGATTTTATAGCAGTATGTATCTGCTATAAAATCTCTTTTGTTCTCCATCTCACTGTATGATAGAAAAGCTTGATGAAATGAAGTCCCCAAAACCCTGCTCTGATATGGGTGTGTGTGTAAGGGAAAAAAAGGAAGGAAAAAAAAAAAGAAAGAAGCAATTCTATTTCACTTTACGTTCCTCTCAAATCCTGAATGTCTCTAATAAATAGTTTATAACATTACACTTTAGAGACACGGACTTTGTGTCTTAATTTACAAATCGGTCATTGTTGCTCTTGTTTAAGTACAGATGGAGCCTTAACATTAATCAAATAATTTTGTATAGAGACTGATTTGTCATCAAGAAAGATTTATGAGTAACTTTTGACATTTAGTCATGTTTCGAAAAAAAAAAAGCAATGTATTCTGGGTAAGCTTTTTGCAATTTGCAATAATGCTTGGTGCTTTTCTCGAGCTGACTCAGTGAAGCGGAAGTATCTGATAAGGATCAGAGCAAAGGAATTTGCTGTTGTCTGGTGACAAAGGAATTTTTAACATCTGTTCTCGTTAATCAGTGAACGTGTTCATTAATTTACCAGCGATGTTAGTAAGTAGCAAGGTTTTTGATTTAACATAAAATTTCCTAAATATTAATGTATCCCAGCTTGGGCACAGTAAAGACTGAGACTTTTTTGTATGAGCATTATATGAAGTTCAATCCAAAGTTCTGCACACGTGTGGAGCAGGTTTTAGTCGATGCTATAACAACTACACTGATGAGAAGCGAGTTTTAAGTTACTTCCATCACAGCAAAAGGTCCACCATTAAAATAAGATATTGTTACAATAACAAGGAAGAAGGATGTTGAAATATAATGTGCACACCTTTATTCATGTTTAGATGCTACCAGTATTAAAGGCCATTGTTTAGAAATAAGTTAGAAATAAATTCTTCTTGTGAGCTACAACACAAACTGCCGTCTGCCCTCTACCGCATACGTGTGCTCAAAGACACCAGCGAGATTGGTTAGTGTTGCACCGAGTGAAGAGAGGAAAGTTAAATCCTATCCAGAGAGTGGACTCCAGGCCACACGGATGACCGTAGCATCGTCCAGATTTTGAACTCTCGATCTGACGCTTTCCGTTTTTCTCACCACAACCTGCGAGCTGGAATCAACAGGTAAAACTTTTCTTCCTTGCTACTCTCAGCTCTCGTGTTGTTTATTAGGACTCTAAATCTGTTTTTGAAGCAGTGTAAAAAAAAAAAAAGCTAAATGAAAATGATCACCCCATCTGAAACTTTTACTAAATAAAAGTCCCCTAACTTGCAACATTTGCAATTGTTTACACAACACTGTTTACTAAATGCTAGCTATCCGTAGCTCAAACATGCTTACCGGACTTACAATGTTTACATCTTGTGTGTTATATTAACTAAACGACACAGTTTATTTAGCAGGTATTTAGCTAACCTTTTTTAGCTTGTTTAGTAATTGTAATTTATTGTAAATATGTATAACTAGTATATACGCAAGTTGGAAGTTTGCATGCACTATTTGGGTTAAAGTCATTAAAACTGAATTTTCATGTTAAAAATTATAGTTTTGGTACTTGTTAGGACATCTATCTTAACTTATAATGTACTATCACAATTCCAACAGGTCAGACGTTTACATACAATCAGTTGACTGTGCCTTTAAGCAGATTTGGGGGGGGTGGAGAGATGTTATGACTTTAGAATTTGCTGATTTGGCTAATCAACATTATTTGAGTGAATTGGAGGTGTAACTGTGGATGTATTTTAAGGCCTACCTTCTTTGACATCACGGGACAATCACAGGAAATCAGCCAAGATCTCAGGAAAAAAAAAAATCTGTCCTTCACATGTCTGGTTCATCCTTGGGAACAGTTTTGAAATTCCTGAAGGTACAAAGTTCCTCTGTACAAACAATATTATGCAAGTATGAACAACATGGGACCGAGACACCATCATACCGCTCAGGACAGAGACGTATACTTTGGTACACAAAAGTAAAATTCAATCCCAGAACAACAACAAAAGACTTTGTAAAGACATTGCAGGAAAGAGGTACAAAATTATCCATATCCACAGTAAAACGAGACTGATATCGATAAAACCTGAAACCGCTGCTCCAAAGCTGCCAAAAGAGCCAGACTACAGTTTGCAGCTGCACATGGAGACAAAGATGTTACTTTTTGGAGAAATGTCTTCTGGTCTAATGAAACAAGAAGTGAATTGTCTGGCCATAAAGGCCATTGTTATGTCTGGAGGGAAAAGGGAGAGACTTGCAAGCCAAAGAACACCATCCTAACCTTGAAGCACGGAGGGCAGCATCATGTTTTGGGGGGAGGGGCTTTACTCCAGGAGGGACTGGTGCACTTTCACAAAACAGATGGCATCATGAGGAAGGAAGATTTTGTGGATATGTTGAAGCAACATCTCGAGACATCAGACAGGAAGTTAAAGCTAGGTCACAAATGGATCTTCCAAATGTACAATGACTCCAAACATATTTCCAAAGTCAGAATGTCTTAAGGACAACAAAGTTCAGATATTGGACGACCCTGACCTCAATCCAGTAAAAATTTGTAAATAACCCCAGTTCTGTCCGGATGAATGGGCTAAAATTCTGGATGCTTGTGGAAGGTGACCAACTAAGTGCATGTAAACTCCTGAACATCTGGGAATGTGATGAAAGAAATAAAAGTTGACAGATTTTCTCTACTATTATTCTGACATTTCCCATTTTAAAAATATACTAGTGATCTTAACTGACCTGAAACAGGGAAAGTTTACTCAAATGTCAGGAATTGAAAGATAGGAAAAAGCCAAATAGTTTTTATAGCATAGAATTTATCTTCAACTTCAAATGTGTATGGTGTTTTTTCAAGTTTGAATCAGTTACTTCCAGTTGCCATGGTGGGACTATGAGCACATCAAGCCATGAATCTTTTCTTGTTCTACTGGTTTGATGGGGAGAGTGGGTAGAAACATGATTCTGATTAGTCACAATGTTGTTGATTAACCATGATCAATGTCCTTTATATATTTATATGAATGTTCACTTTTTGTTTCTTTTTTTTTTTGCTCAAATTGCATGATTAAAGTTCTAGATTTTATTTGAATATTAGTTAATTAGATAATATGTTACAGAAGTTTTATATACATATACTAAAGATATAGTTACACGGTTGAGTTTTTTTTTTTTTTAAGCTAAAAATACAAATGTCTGAAAATTTAAATTTATACCATTCATACTAAAATTTAACACATACGATCATAAAAAATTAAACTAAAAGTGGATTGGTGCTTTTATTTTATTGTTTTTTTTAATCAAAGGTCATCAATCTAAATAGAAAAACGTTCAAAAAAATGGCAAGGATGGCATTAAGTGCAAGCTGTGTTGGTATCTTTATTTTTAAATAAAGCGGCAAAAAAATAAAAAATACAAACATTAGTAGATTTTAAAGAAAACAAATATAAGAATGATATCGATATCAGATGGTACTCATGGTTTCAGTACCTGTAGCAAAAGTGAAGGCGATATCGTTCCCCCAGGTTTGGTCCTAAGTCTGATGCTGCTCGAGGCCAGTAATTGCATCGATTCTCACCGCAATTCTGACTTAAACAGGTCAGTAATGGAACTTACAGTTTGGACTGAACTGGGTTTTAATTAAAGTTATATACAGTATATTCATACAACCTTAGATTTACAAAAGAATAACTAATTATTTTCCAAAGCAATGCAGCAAGAATAAAACCCAGAAGGTCCACCTGATATTTAAACCATAAAAGAGCCAAGTTACTCCAAAAATTTTCTTTAAAACCATCTTCAGCAAAATTGTAGGTGACAAGATTTAAAAGTAAAATCAAAACGGTCCTTTTTTTTTTTTTTTTTTTTTAAAGCTCTTGTATGACTCTAGAAGCAGATGTGATGGTGCGTTTAGATTTTAGGAACATAATATTTTGTTACACAGGGATATTACTGCATTAAAAAAATGGGGGGAAAAAACAGATTAGGACATGTGGCAAACAGCCGGACAACCAAAATGCTACTGAATTTAAAGGCAATAATCTTGCACCGATGCGAGATTAGTTTAATTCTAAACACCTGATGCTGACCTGCGTTTCTGATGCTAAATCAAAGCGTCAAATGGAAGCTGTTACATTTCAGCAAAACAGAGCTTGTGATAAAACTTACAGTCTTGTCTTTCTGAATTAAAAAGAAGAAAAACATTGTCGTTACTCATGGTTCAGAAGCGAGGTGAGTCATTTACATACAGTGCAGAAGGAACTCTGTGGTCAAAGTGCGACACGCGTTCCCACGGAGTCCAATCAGATTTTGGCAGCTGATGCACATTGCAGCGATAATAACTGAAACTCTGGGGCAGAAGTTTGTTTTCCTGGGATGTAAATGTTGGAGCCAAAGAAGAAAAATGTTTTTAATCCATATAACAGCCGAAGTGCATTTGGTGCCGTATTAGACTGCCTATGTCGCCTCTTGTTTATATTAACGCGCTCCTTCAAATAAGTTGTCATTCTCGTAGTATGATCTTATCGTTCCTGTCATTCACATCCATGTGTATATTGGAATTGGATGTTTCCAGTAATTGAATCCTCACAGATATCTAACATCCTTCAAGGAAAATCTTATAATTGCTGACACTGAAGTTTTCTACTCGATGATGTTGGACATTAATGGGAGTCGTCTCCAGGAGAACTCAGTAAGTTTCCGCCAAGACAAGAATTTTTTTCGCTTTATCGTACAATACAGTACAATTGCTAGTGAGGGAGTGAGAATAAGAACGGCCTTTGTTGTTTTTGTTCGTATGTTTGTTTTAAGGTTAAATCTAAGAATATACTAAAAAATTTATAATGCTATTTGTTATTATAAACAAAAACAAATTCTAACCTGTGGACAAAGTGCTAATTTAGAAAGTAGGATACACACAATATACCGCAATCTTCAAAGGATTGTTCACCAGGAAGTTAACACCAAACTCGTATTAAACGGTGCAGCTAGTGGTGTGTTTAGTGGTGTGGTCACATGATCAAACTGTGACCACACCGACCACAGAAATTATCTCCTCAATCCTCAATTCAGGGACATTTGTTCCACTTTCTGTCGAATGCCAAGGCATTTCTAGCTTCGCATTGTGTTTTCAACCATTTTAGAATTTCTCATGGAGTTTACATCCCTCAGAATAGACGCAGACGTTTTGACTTCTTTTTTTTTTTTCACCACTTTTGTCCCTCGGCGCTCCCATGTTCAGGTTACAGAGACCCAGCGTGGAATGTTGACTAAAAACAATAAAGTCATGTGATCATGTTAAGAATCATTTTACCGGATTTGTAAATATAAGGTGTCTCCTTAGTACCTGTGGGAACTCGAACTTACACACGCAAACGCACACCTGCCTCGCAGTGGATCGCTAATATCTGCACTTCCATTTCTGTCTGAAATTAATATTATTTTAATGGTATACGTCACAGGTTTGTGACCTGTGGTAACCCGACATTACACTACTGAAGGGTTGAAGCTGAAAGTCTTGCAAGACACGGTTTGGTTACAGCGGCTACAACCATTCAAGAATTAAACTTGACGTTCTCCTAAAATGGAGGAAGGTTCATCCGGATTGTTCCCCTGACTAGATTAGTATATCCGAGAGGTTTTTAATTTCACGATTAAACTTTTGACATGGCAAGTAAAATCTCACATTTATCGTATGGAGCGGGCTTGGAGCGTGTGAATCATATGTCGTGATGTGCAGACGGAAGAGAATAGGAGGCGATCTGATCATTTTTCAAAGTTAAACACTGATAGTCAATAAAATGCAAATAAAAGCAAATGTATATTTTTAATCCTTTCTGTGCGGCTCGGTACCGGTCCACGGCCCGGTGGTTGGGGACGTTTGTGTTAGACTACAGAATCAAGAATCATGTGTGGAAAAATAATAACCAACATAATTGACTATACACACCTAAGGGTGGGTATTCTGAACCACCTATGATGTCATGACCTCGTTGTCGGCCATGTTGGATTTTGTTCTTTGGAAATGACCACTTTCCCGATTAACATCTTTCCTGAAGAACTTTTTCAAACTTCACTTCGGATCACATGGTTGAACAGACCGCAGTAAAACAGTAAGACTTTCTTGATAAAAGTAAAAGATTCTCAGAGATCACCTACGACCCCTGCGTCCGAACCAATAGTCATTTGTTTAAGTAAATACGCTGCAAGGTAATGTGTTGTTACTTCTTCTATAAATATATTTCAATGAAGTTAAAAAAAGATAAATAAAATGTTAATAGCTATGTAATGAAGTATTTTTTTATATTAGCAGAAAGTTTTCTTAGGTTCTTAGATCTTAGCAGAAAGGTTTTTTTTAGGTTTATTTGTTGACAACTGTATACAAAATTAAATTAAATTGAACATTAATTGATCATGCCTGGTGTCATTTTTGTACATGTTCTCCAGGCTTCCTGAAAGACGTTTTTGTCTCTCATTTTTTTGACCTATGAACCATTCAAGCTTACATCTAACTTAAAGCATAAACCAGTGAGAAACAGGTGTAGATGCTGACAGATGATCAGGCCGGGGATTAGTATACTGCTGATGCTGAATGCTGAGGGTTTGGAACAGACGAGGGGGGAAGTGAGGTTGTTGCATAAACAACCCGTGCACAGGACTTTTGCCCAGCGCTGTACAATTGAAATTTTGTCAACTTGCATTATACTCAATGTCAAGAGAGATTATTTTTAACAACATTGCACTTTTCTCCTTAATTGAAGCATTTTTATTTGTAATGATTGTCAGGTAATATGGCACAAATAAAACCCAGTGTAAATAAAAGCGACGGAAGTGGCAGTTGTGGTGAATTCTAATAGCAGGTCCATTATGTAAATAATGAAAGGTTTTGAATTAAATATTTTCTTCGGGGCATGGTTTAATCCTAGTGATAACAGAACACAGAACTGAGAGTAAAATATCCCTTTATTTCTCTGTATAATTCAAGAGTGCACTTATCCCAGTGTTTCACTAGAGCTTGGACATCATCAAGGTAGAAAGTTTTCTCAGTACACTGGAGACATAATCGGACTGCCTGTCTGATTCATGTCTGAAACGCCGACTTCCCAGGAACTTCTTTAATGGCTCGAGGCGAGGTCGGGACTGTACGGGGGACGTGGCAATAACTCCCAGCTGAGTTCCTGTAATGTGCAAGTGGTGTTGGTGAATGAGTGTGTGTACAGTTCGCACAGACAGATGCGTCTCTTCCGCAAGATTATGACAAATTATTCATCGATTTTTAAGGATCAGACATTTCACTCGCCGAGTCTTTGGCCGTATCTCACTTTGTTCTGATTCTGCTGATTCCTCACACAGTCCTGTTCAATACACACATCATTTCCTGTCTTAAAGGGGGGAAAAATATATATTTCTTATGCGCATTGTGCTGTGACGTCTGTGGCAAACACTTAACCTCCATTTTTTTCTTGTTTTATCAACCTAAACTCTGACATGTTATTATTCTCTGTGTTCTACTGTATTCTGCTGTAAGATTGTGTATATGGATAAAACTATGTGTGTTTTTCTTGTTGTTTCAGATGCCTGCTGTAAGCTCTGAGTCTGGCATCGAGCGCACAAACCCACTGCCAGGTACGAGAGCTTTGAGTTAGAATGAAAAATCTCACATTAATGTGTGTTTCCAATTATTCCGTCATGATCATGTAGAAATTGAGTGCATTATAAAAAAAAAATATATATAGACTATTGATATAAATTAAAACCAGAATCAGGCAAATAACTTTAAACTAATTACGAGTCCTTGAGTAATCGACCTTGTTCTGGTTCTCTTCCACCAAATCTCACTCAGCTGTAGTGAATTACAAATTTATAGCATTTACTGCAATTTACACATGGATGTGATGACAAAGTGGCTACAAGTCACAAAACTACACAAAGATTCACACATTTCTCATGATACTTCAAAAATGTTCAAAAAGGATATTCCCAGAGATTTTAATTATACAAAATCAGTAATTAACCACCATGAAATTAACAAAATAATAATATTATTAATAAATAATCATTTTAAAGTTTGAAAAAGAAAAGTGGGAAATAATTGGAAATTGCTGGGAAATTAGTTCTTATAGAATTTCTAACATTTTTTTCTTCTTTAAAATTTTTATTTAAAACTCTTATTTCTAAATAAAAGATTAAGATCTTGCTTTTGAGAAGTAATTAAACAGCCCAAGCCAACAAGAAGTTTTATAATTTCAACAATCAATTAATCAATCAATGAATGTTGAAATAAACATTTCAACATTTCATTGTAGAATTGGTGAAAATTCTAAGTAATCCATGCACTTTGTTTATTATCTGTGCGCTCGGTTAAGTAATCCGTGTGCACAGATTCTGCAATAATTTCTCAAAAGCAATATGGAAAAATCTAAACATTCCCTAAAATCCCAAACACCCATCCCCCCGTCCCCTCACACCCACCCCAAACCCACACACCGAAACAAAAAGCCTCCAGATTTCTAGACACACTTGTAAACCACCCTGTACCTGTGACAGCGTGAGAACATCATCTACAGTAACAAATCATCACTGCATACAGTAATGTTATCTCTGGACTGCTTACTTCCCACACTTTTCCTAGCTAAATAATTTGCATCATGTCCAAGAGAAATGACTTAGAACCAAGTTCTAAACAGACCTAAACCCCTAAAGGCTGGGATGGTTAATAAAGTCCCCTCTCACCGATACACACAGGATCTCAGGAAAGCTTCTTCAGGATATCGATATTATAACGTCATATCTGTAGAGCTGGTATCACACAGGAATGAGGAACGGTACAGTTTGGTGCCATTATTTATGAAAGTGTTTAAACCTTCTGTGATATGTAAATTATAAAAATGTCAATTTCTTCTGGTTTTGTTTTAAACCCAGCTGACCCCGTGGAGCCGCATTCAGAAAACTCCATCAGCAGACCCCGCATCCATACCGGGCCGTTACTTCAAAATCCTCCTCCTGTTGCTTCATTTATGCCTCCGTTTCCCAACATCCCACATCCTCCCCCCGGTCTGCCTCTTCCTAACGTCCCCAGGGGTCCCATGATCCGGATCCGGTTGCCCCTGCCGAGTCCGAAGGGTCCCACCGAAGATTTCCCACACCCAGGCGTCCAAGCTGAGCATTGGAACGGGAGACCCTTCAGGAACAACGGACCTCCCAGAGGACCGCCCGAGTGGTTCGGACCCGAGCCTCCATTTAGGCCCAGGGGATGGAGCAGAGGAGGTCCCTGGGGTCACGGACAATTCAGAAACTGATTCTCCAAAAAAAGGCAAAAATCCTCAAATATCGAAGATTAGCAAAAACTCACTTAAAAAAAAAAAAAAAAGTCTTGAAAATGAAATTCAAACCTCACCATTACAAAATGAAGATGGAAAAAGACAAACTTAAATTACTAAAATGTTCACAAAATAATTTCTTTTTACAAATTCTACATTTAAAATATATATATAATTGCAAAAGCTAACAAAAGTAACTATCAAAAATGTAAAAAACAAAAAAACAAAAAATCTAATAAATCTTCAGATTTACAAAAAATAACAAAATCTTTAAAGAAGTCCGAGTATTTTTTTTCAACTATTTTTTTCTAAACTAATGAAAACATGGGAATTTTCCAAAATGGTATTAAACCTTTCAAAAATATGTACTAAACCTTTTTATTATTAATAATAATAATTCCAGAAATCAAAAAAATATTTTTGACAAAAGACTTCACACAGCGTTTTCAAAGACATTTCGAAGAAAACCTCACCGTCCACAAATTTCATGAAGGTTACCCAATTTTTTATAAACTCCAGAATTTCCTGTTTGTAGAAGTTTGATTTCAGAATAATAATAAACAAATAAAAGCTGTTGTTCTGAGCTCAGGACTGTTCGATTGATCTGATTGTTGGTTCTTGGTGTCTTGCTGTGCAGTTTTTCATTTCATTCTGATTTTAACCTGACGTTCAGTGAAATTCAAAGCGATAAACGTGTCCGCACTCAGCTGTGTCTAAAACTTGTTTTTTTTTGTTAGTCATGCTATAATGAGGGAGCCACGACACCCCATAATGCCTGCAGAATACCCATCATGCATCTTCAGGGGGTGGCTGTGGTTTCAGATTTTGGGCTGATTTTAACACAGCGTGTAAAAGACGTTCACAATGTTCTTTTCCTGTTTTGGAGGATTTGTATATTTTTGGAGTTCTGACTGTAAAACGTCTCACTGTTTGTTTTAGTAAACTATTTTTCTATTGATCGACTTTTGTCTCTGTCTTTCTTCCTTGTGTAACCATTAAATAGCATGTATGAAGTGCTTAATTAGCTCCTTATAATGGGGGGAATAAAACACTCATTCTAAGAGGGCCGTTCAAGTCAAACAGGGACTTGTGATGAAATTTCTGGTGATTGAAGGCGTAAGAGTGATTGAAATTTACAGAAGACTTTGCGCACAGTACGGTGATGTGGCTTTTGGCTCTTGAAATGTGCACACTTTGTGAAGAAGGCCCGTATGTCTGAAAAGCCATTTCCACCTGTTTGAGCCACTAAAGGAGTTCCTGGGAGGCCAGCATTTCCCATCATGGCTCCGGCGTACTGAGAACTTTTTATGGTGTCCAAGCACTAATTAAACTCTGGGATAAGTGTATTAGTGTAGCAGAGGATTATATAGAAATATAAAGGGAGTTTTTACTCTCATAACTGTGTTCTGTTAATCTACACAATCAAAAGTCCCACTTTGACCTGAACGCCCCTAATAATTAGCAATTTTTCAATATTTTCCTATAACTTTACCTCATGTTAATTAGTTTACAAGGCATCTACCTCTCAGTGTGGACACTTTTTATGCTTCAATGGAGGTAGGTGCCAATACTTATACTCTACTACACAGTGCATTTAATAATTATTAATTATGACAGTATTAGTACATAATTAATTGCTAAAGAATTAAGTAAAAGGAATAAAGAAGCTTTATTGCTGCTTGGTTTTTCTGCTATTCTGAAATTTGGATCGCATCATCGGGAAAATAACCTGAATAATATTTGCTTCTCTGATTTTTACCAAACAGGATGTGAGGTCATATTTCTACTTTGAAATATGAAGAAAATTAAGAGAAAAAAAACTGAATAAATATAACAACTTGGTTCAATCAAAAGTGTTTTGTGAAATCTGATCCAGTTTATTGTGAGCTGAACTTTCTGTACTTTCTAATGTGTAGCACATTTCCTCAACATCCTGACCTCTCCACTAGAGGGCGAGCAAGAGCAAACACACTAATTACTGTTACTGTTTACAATATTTACAGTCATCAGTTTGCACACCTTTCTCATCCCTACACTTAATAGTCATAATCTCTATGCCACTGCGCAGGTCCGATCACTTGCTGCAGCCTCTGCACAAAGTATTGACACCCCTATACTCACACCTTTGTTATATATTTAGGAATGATCCCCAAAAATAAGATGTTTGTATATATAGTATTTTAATTGTCTTGACGTTCAGGCATATAAACAGAGGAAATTATTTCCATATGTCAATACATACACAAGGACGACACACACATCCGCGCTTTCACACACACACTCTCTCTCGCTCTCACACGTATATACACACACACAAAATCTAATCTCTACAGAACACACAGTAAGGCAGATTATACTGAAGCAGACTGGATATGTGTGTGACCAGTGTTAAGTGTGTGTGTAAGAGAAGGAGGGGTGGAGAAAGAGAAAGAGAGCAATACTGTACATGGTTTAGGAGAAAGGCAGTTATTGAAAGTGTGTTCACCAGAGCTGAATCCCACATGGAACATATAGTGCACTACAGAGTGTGTTTTATTTAATAACCTTTGTAGTGCATTAAAATAGAATAAAGTCTTAATGGATTCTCTGGTGCGCGTGTGTGTGTGAGAGAGAGAGAGAGAGAGAGAGAGAGATATTATTAGTTTTAGGTTTAGTGTACGGTTAGAAAAAATTTGGCCCCAAAACCATCACACTTGCATCTTCGATGCTGAATTTAAACGTACCCTTGATCACCTTAATCGTAACTATCGACCGGTATGAATTATGAATGTGAACAGATAAGGTGTTCCAAACCGATACAGGAAACGGGCAGATATGAAGTTTTGATAAGCAGCGATGTCGTTCATGACCATGTCGTAATAACAGCATTGACGCATTTGACAACATTCATTCTTTCATAACTGCCTGGTCAGAGTCAGAATCAGAATCATGAAGTGGGAAATCAGATCCTGAAAACCAAACAATAAAACACAGATGCATACACCAGACGTTTGTCTTTCGTAAACAACGAGCTAGCCGGCTAATTATTGTTAAAGATTTAATATGTGAATACATCCATATAACTGATTTAACGCTATTGTGTGTATATATACAGTACAGTGTAATTCATTTAAAAGTAAGAAGTGCTGTGTTGATGATCTGAGCAGCCGTGTTGATTTGACGTCTAGTTGCAGAACACTGACTCGGCTGAGGAGGAATTAAAAGATACAAGTTGTTTGTTTTTTTTCAATTGATTTTCTCCTAGTTGAAATTCCAAGGTTGAAACCTACAAACATGAATAAGTACGCCTTAATTGCATGGAGCTCAAAACAAGACTAATAGTGCTAGTGTTCATGTTTAATAAAATAAAAAAATGTGTAAAAAAAAACAAAAAAAACCCACACATTTTGGTGTTTAGGTCAGTCCCATGTCAAGGTCAGAGATTCAGCTCTAGATTGTCACATTAGGTGTTGCATTATTTTTCTAGTCAATAGAATAGACAGAATTTAATAAAATCTCTACGGCTCTAATAAACAGGCAACTATTATTGCGCACAATAAAATATAGAGTAAATAAATCTGTACTGTCGTAGACATTAAAGGGTTAAAACAATAGGAAAAACATTCTACGCTTTCCCTGTGTGGCATTTAAAAAGATGATTGTTCGATATTAAAGCCGAGACAGAAAGCTTGTACGAGCGCTCGAGTCATCCAGGTGAAGAACGATTCAGATCCTAAACGTATAAACAATCATCACTGAATAAAACAAGACCTGTAGAAAAAGTCGAAAAGAAGAGAATCTTTTGTTTAAAAAAAAGGTCCATTTTAAACAATCTTGGAGGAGCAGCACAACAGTGCCTTAATAACAATAGTAATAATCTTTTTTTTTTAATCAATTTTTTAAAAAGGCAAATAATGTAAAGAATATAAAGTTTTTACTTCTACATAGCTGTCGTAAACTGCCACTCGGCTAGCTAAATACTAGCGCAGTCTTAGTGCAAGTATATTTCAAACAACACTGTTTTACACAAAGCTACTTTGCCACAGTTGAATCAGACTCCTCTGTATAACCACAGTTACCTGTTTTTGGGTGGAACAGGGTGGGCGGAAATGTATTTATTTTTTGTCATAATCTTTTCTAAATAGTGTTAGATTTAACCACCATGTTGAAGGCCCGGAGTTCAATTTCCACGCAATGCTTAAACTGCATGGATAAAAAAAAAATTTTAAATGGGAGGGTTGCGTCAGGAAGGGCATCCAGTGTGCCAAAGTTGTGTGCGGATCGGATGGTCCTCTGAGGCGACCCCTCATCCCGAGCAGCTGAAAGACCAACAACATAACCTGTGTGTGGCTTTGAACCTGTCCAAGGTGAGACTGCAGGATGTTTAATGACAGGAAGCACAAAGCTACAGCTTGATAACTCGGACAAAAACAATGTTTTCTTAAATTTTTATCCTCCTGTATTTCAGAGAGACTTTAAACATCTTGGATCATCAGTGTTTAATTTCTGAATGAATTCTTAGTCTTGGTGATCTAATTGATCAGACTGATTTAATCCATCCAGATGTGTGAAAGGAGGAACCTTACTGGGGAAGGAAAACACTGTGTGTGTGTATGTGTGTGTGTGTGTGTGTGTGTGTGTGTGTGTGGAAAATGAGAGAAAGAGATTGTCAGTGCATAGGGAGGACAGGATTATAATACACAGTGAGCGACATTAACACACACACACACACACACACACTCAGGCGTTTCTCCTGCTGCTGCTCGTGGCCGAGGCGCGGCCGGTCGTCTCGTGCTCCGGTCTGTATTTGAGCCAGCAGAGGAGCCACGTGACCACCACGGCCACCATGGCGAGGACGCTCGCGACCGACAGGCACACGGGGCCGGCGGGAGACGGCGGCCGGTCGCCGGAGTTGCCGTGCACGAACACGAGGCCGGCGAAGAGCAGCGCGAGCATGGCGACGAACGAGAACGTGACGCACGCGCAGCCGGCGGT